>JAVKLA010000062.1:1869297-1918368 GCA_034782735.1 Sagittarius serpentarius | reverse complement strand
CCCCCGCAGTATTTTTTTCACTTGTGCCAAAAATAGCAAGCTAAGTGGGCACAGACAGGATGCATATTGCTGCTGCCTTTGAAAAAGAAAACTCCACGACAGTGTTTGCAGCTCCGTTTCAACACAGGGCATTAGTTATTTTCAAAGGCACACCCCTGTCCTCCTCATCTCCACAGGAATAAGACAAGTGTTTCTGTATTTTGTACGCTGAGATTTGACACCTATGAATCAGCTTTGGTCAAGGTAGGCAGTGGTAGGTAGCCAGGATGTTTTGAGCCTTTTACTTGGAAATCTCTCTTGCATATGTTGCCCCCTTCTGACCTTTACCTGAAAAGTTGGTATTTCAGACTAATTCAGAAATATTTTTTGTCATTTGTATTTAATGGTAACTTATTTTAAGGTAATAATTATATAGCGCTTTTATTTATATCGATTAATTGAAAAATATCCAAGGAAATGTATTTATGAAGCTGTACCAGAGGGTTTTAAATGAACTATGAGATTAAAACTGCTGTGTGATATTTATATGCAGATGGATTGTTTTATAAATGCTTACTTTTTAATTTATTGTAATAAATATTTTGGTGCTGAAATATTGCCATTTACAGAGCTTTTCTCTTTTACTCAGACACAAGGGAGATGACACATATTGTGCCGGTGGGGCTGCTGGGCCAGTGGCTGTATTCTTGTATCCAGCAAGGATGCAGGCTCGGCCCAGGGACACGCTTCTTCACCATAAGGCTGCAATTTCAACTTATCAGAGGCCAGGGCTTAGCGGGGAGCGTGCGGGTCAGCCTTTCTTGGGGGCGGGGGGGAATGGCATCACTCCTGAGAGTCATTGGTTTGGTTCACCGATTCTGCCTCAGTACACCCGTAGACAAGATCCCATCCTGAACAGCTGCTGGTGAAAAGTCCCAAACTGTCCCCCTCCGGATCAGACGAGGTGGAGACAAGCAGTCAGGCAGCAGCTGCTGCCGAAAACCCAGAGCACTGCGTTCTCCCTGCGCCATAGGCACGCTGAGCACGAACGGTGCTCTGCAGCATCAGGGATTCGGGAGTACTTTAGAAGGGAAGTGCTTGGTGCCTGCTTTCGACACAAGCTCCTAGACAGAAAAAAACCCCAGGTGACCGAAGAGCAGTTTAATCCATCATTATCATGTCCCTCAGCAATGTCCCCTGGGCAAAGACAGGAGTTGCTCTAGTGCAGCCAGGGACATTGGTGGCTGGACCAAGGTTAAAGAGGTGAAAAGCATCCAAACAGCAAAAAAGCCAGAGGAAATATGTAACAGCAGGTTGTCAGCAACTGGTGAAAACTTCTTCAGCGAGGCTTTACCATTTATTCATCAGGGCAACAGGCATCCTGTCCACATCTGAAAAAAAAATAATAAAAAAAGCACCATGAATATAGAATCATAGAATCACCCAGACTGGAAAAGACCTGTAAGATCATCTAATCCTCAAATATCCTCAGAGGACTCGGGGTGGCAGTGCAGATGAGGAGGGTGAAGTTTTGTAAACACAGCATATCGGGGACATACTAATGCTTGCGGAAAGGATATCTAGAAGACACTCCATAAATAGATACTGTAATTCAGGAAAAATGTTGGCAGGAAATCTACCTTGATAGCTTCATCAGTTAAATTCAAAGATAAATAAAAGTTAGTCCAAAAATAGTTAGTCTCAACATGCCTTACGTCAGCGGTTGAAGTTAGATGGCACTGAAGTGGGATTAAACTATCCCATGCTGTTCCTGAACCAGAGCAAATTCGAGATAAAAGCATCCATCCATACCTAATTTGAACAAGGTTTATGTGAACTGAAATTATAACACTTTCCTGTGGGAACTCACATATTAGACTGGCATACAATCCATCTGGGTGATGGATGCCGGTTACCTGTCAAACTAGATGCAATCAACATGGCTTACTTTGCTCCACACTCTCGTTTGCATCCCACAACATATGGATTACATGCCTGTTCACAGTCAAGGCAGAGGTGACCCAACAGTGACAGCCAGCCAGGGTTTGGCACCACGCTACAGTGCTAGGGGTTTAACCGTTTGCTGTGTTCAGTAGGATATTTAATTTCTTTTTTGTGGGATAAGCAATGACGGTGTCAAGGGCTGTTGGCCAATATCCTTTCTGTTATCACTCGGACTTGTGACAGCTGACAGCAAAGAGAGGGAAGTTAAGCACCAAATGGGGAGTTCATCTCACTGCTCTTTGACAGACACAGTCTGTCCCCAAGCTACACCCGGCTCCCTTTACAGTCAGTGGAGGGTAATAGGAATTACCCAGGTGTCACTCATCTCATCTACATTAGAGGTTTCTAAGGCCGACACAGTAACATGACTTTGCCCTAAAAGTACCTGTTTTCTTTCTTGGTTATAAATAGAGACTAGACCATGAACCACACATGCTGTTCCTTGTTGATATCATCTCTTCACAAACTGATAGTTAACTTATTTTCTTCTTCTGCTTCCTTTACGCCTCTTCCACGTTGTCCTTGTTGAGCTGCCCTACCCAGAAATGTCAAATCGATCTCTCAAGCTTTCCACACTGGGGCTAAACCCAGATGAAAACCCATTTGTCCACAAAAGTGTAAAAATGAAGTCAACTATTTATTAACTTCTCCAACCCTGAAAACCACCAGCTGGAAGATTCTACCATGGAAACCTCATGAGCTGGAGCCCTGGAAATGCCATACAGCAAATTTTGCAGAATTTCCTTCATAGGTTTTCTTGCAGGGAATGTGTGACTTGTGGGTGTGTGAAGGATGGCAGGCGATGGTCAGTTTTGAACAAACAAAGGAAGTAGAAGTTGGAGAAGTTTTCCCTTACAACCAGGGGAAATGTCTGGGACAAGCAATTACTGACCAGAAGAAAATAAAGACGTAATTTTAGTCAGGCAAGCTGGGTTTCAATTCAGTCAGCAGTTACAGCTCAAAAAAAGGAAAATCGTGCTGAAATGTTTCATTCTGATATTTTCTAAATAAAATATTTCAGTTTTACGCTTCAAAATAGTGTTTTGGTTTAGAATTTTATGTACATTTTCTTTCAAAGGTTGAAAAGAGATTTGAAAGCAAAACGAGCTGTTTCATTTTGAGTTGGAGAAGTGCTTTGTGCTGACCCAAAATGAATTTTTTTGGTTTAATTTTTCGGTTGGGTCACCAAAGAGAAACTCTGTTGTTCACGCAATTCTGATTTCCGTTGCCCTATTTTCCTTTCCTCACCCCACCTCCAAGTCATGGACTATTTGTAATTCCCAGAGGTCCTTGACCTAGAGCTGTTAGGGAAGGCACCTGCTCCACATCCTTCATCGAGGACACCTCCATGGTAGAGGCTGGAGGACCTCCTCCCGAGCAAAACTTGACACAACCGCCGACTGCCAAAGTTGTGTTTTGTAGGCTCTTCCTCCCCTTTGCTTACATTAGGTGACCAGAACAGGCACTTTTTTGCTACACAGATAATTATAAAACATTTAAACTACCTCTGAAATGTCATATTGTGAAGAGAGAGGAACCCAAAGCATGAACAGAAATTTCCACATCCTGCTGAGTAAGTATTGGTGACAGTTTAAGAAATGTCTCTTAAATACATCGCATGGAGTGTTACTCAGTTGTGAGATTTACGTATTCAATGTCTGAATATATACTCCTTAAATGACCTAGAATAATAGAGGGCTGGTATTTCCAGTTTGCTGCTGGAAGTATGCTCTAGACAGTGCAAAGCGCTGAAGCTATCCTGATGGTAAACCTGTGGCCTGTGATTCTGTCAGCCTGTGCTTTAAAGCACAATTAGCTCAGCAATTAGCTGCTTTGAAGAAGGTATGGACTGCATTGAACAACAGTAAATGCCTGATAACCTTTTCAGTCACAGCCATCATCAGTACCCAGTGGACGTTTGTAAAACTGATGTAATCTGGAGCAGAACTGGCCTGCTAATGTGAAGCAGGACCGGCAGAGACATTACAGTCCATCTCAGGTTTATGAGTGATGCTGCCAGGAAGAAGGCAATGACCATGGGAAGAAGGAAAACCTACAACGTAGTTCTGTGGGAGCCAGGGTATTTTTGTCAGGCCACTACCCAATGATAGGTTACCTAAAATAACACATTTAGGATGAAAAGTAATGCAGCCTCTCAGGGGATCCAGAGCAGGATTCTGTGCCGGTCAAGAATCCGTTAGGAAGTCTTATTTGGGTGAGGTGAGTTACAAAATACAAACAATGCTAAGGCTGATGGCATTGCTGGGGCTACATATGCTTCTTAACACATACCCATTTGTGACACCTTTTTCTTGGTTAACACGAAGCTGCGGACCTTATCAGATGAACTGCATGAATTTCACCACTAGCAAAAGTGTTAAACAACTATGTAAGTGAAAAGATTTCTTCTGAAGTCTAGGAAATCACTCTCTCTGTTTAACCTTTAAATTCCAAATCCCTGGCCAAATACACAGATATCAGTTGCTATAATTTAATCTGGAATTCACCGATGAATGCTTTAGAAAAGAAGATATTCCTACGTCTTTCCTCCTCTGGGGAGAAATGAAAAAAAAATTAGTTTGAGAAAAATTGTCCATTTATCTTCAGCAAATTAACTCATGAGATCCAAATGTAAACATTTTTTGAGTATGAAGGATGGAGGCACAGCATTAAATATTTCCAAGACCAGGCCATGTTTCCTCTCTAGGACTGAATAAAGAGAAAGGGCGTATCTTCTAAACTAAAACCATTTTCTGTTTTGCTCAGGGCAACATGAATTGAAATATTTTGAAAAAACAGACTGAAAAATGTGTCTTTGACTAGTTGACTTGAAACTGTTGTATGCTTGTTTCTGCAAGAACCTGTAAGGTTCTTCAACGGAAATTGTAGCCCTAGTTTTTAATGACTGGATGCAAAATGATACTGTTTTTCAAAAACTGCAAAATCTCACCGATTCAAAGTTTATTTTGCCCTATAATTTTCCCAAAGAGGGCTGTTTCTGCCTCCTACAGCGCATTTAAGGAGCGGTGATGATGTTCATTAAACTGTGAAAGGAATGGGGCAATCATGTGTCTGTGGTACAGTCCGAAAGCTCTGCAGTTGTGAAGATCGACTTTCTGATTTGTCTTTTGCATTAGGCCTTGACATGTAAGAGCTCCCCAACGGATCAGCTCATCATGTATCTGGTCCTGCTCCACAGAAGACAGAAAGAAAATTCCTGTTGACTTCAAAGTGTGTAAGATCAGGCTTGTAGTTTGCGTATGTATCAAGTTACTTGTATTACAAAGAAAAGATGAGAGATTTCAACACAGATGTTAAGACGGAAGTGAGGAATTGAACTGCTCTGATGAAAGGCTTGTTCCAGAAAGTACCGACACTTATTTGGGAAGCAGAGGTTCCAAAATAAAGATTAGACACTGCTTGTCATTGCAGTAACCTTTTTTTTTTTTCCCTGTTGGTCTAAAACTATCCAGGCTTTGTCTTAGGTTAATACTTCTTATCAAACATGTCTCTCAAATTTCTAGTTTGACCAGCCTTTCTCCTTTAGTAGTTATCTTTTATAATGTGACTTCTGCCAGTCTTGAATAGAAGAAAATTCAGATTCTCTCTCTTTTTTTCATATTTTATCACCAAAAAATTGGATAACTGAGATTTTAGGTAGATAATCCCAGATTTAGGGATTACCAGCTCTGATGCTCATTTTTACTCTGCTAACACAAAAATGGAGAATACTCATTTGTCGAGCACAGCATCTGGCAAACAATATGATTACTTTGTAGGCATTAACATGTCAACTTCAACACAGTGGGCCTTGCTGCTGTACGTAACAGAGGTTCCATTAAGTTTAGGAAAGCATCTTGTTTTGACGGGACCCATGTATGCCGCAGAAAATGCGAGACAGTTATTTGCACATGAAACATCTGGTTTAACTTGACACGTGAGGTTGAAGCCCCCAAAACAGGGAGCTGCTCCACCTTGGCATCATGCTCTCATTTTTAATCTGCCAGTGATTCAGTTGTTAATGTGACAAGGACTTCTGGGCAGCGACCGGGAACACAAACCAAATTCGTGACCAAGACTCTGATGCTGCAAATCGGTAAAACACCACAAGTTTTCCTCATTTTGGTAATAGCCTTGTGTGAGTCATCTGCCCTAGCTTTGGTGCCAGCAAATTAGCTAGCAAAGTCTGAGGTGCTGCCCACAGGCCCCCGCAGAGCCCGTCTCTAGCTCCGTCAGCAGCAAGGATGTTAGGCAGATGAGGGGAGGTGTCCTCTGAGGGCCCGGTCCCCTCCGTCAGCCCCGGGTGACGTGCACAGGCTCAGTCATCCAACCTCCAGTGGTCTACGGTTGGGTGTGACAGATCCCAGGCTTGGACTTCGGGGTGTTATGTGCTCATGGGTCAAGCTACTGGCAAGAGAAAGAACCAGAAACAAGCAGCTTTGTCTATGCCATTTTACTTTGGAAACCTTTTGGCAGTAAGAATGTAAATTTAGATTTCCTTTTTCATTTCTTAACTGTTTTCCATTGGTACTTTTTACATTACTTGCAGTTATGAACTTCAGTTTATGTTAGTAACCCAGTGATACTGGAAATGAATAAATAATAAAGAATGTGTTTTAGGTGAGATGAACATGTGAGGTTTCTCCGAAAATAGGAAGAAGGGAGCAACTCATCTTTTCTGCACTTCTGAAAAGTAAAACAGAGAATTTCTTAGAGCTGCAGTACGAAGTTTTGGCTGGGAGGATTAGGTTTATGCTGTAACCTCATTATCAGAACCGAGACAAGAGAGAGGTTGCAGATTGATAAATTATCTCCTGATCTTTGCTGTGTCGTTACAGGAGTATATGATAAATAAAATGTTTGTTTTTCAGAAGTGACTGGTTAGTAAAAATAAACCTCAGTATGTTCAGAGGTTTGGGCAAACCTTTCAGACCTGGGATACTTTCCAGGGCTTGCCTGCAAGTTTTGAAACAGGTTGGCTGAATATCAGAGCAACGAGTCTTCGGATTTTTATGGAAGTGCTAAGCTGAATGAAGGGAAATCTGCTAGAAAAATGCTCCTTCCCAAGGAAAGGGATTTCCGTGTGGAAAAATCTGCTTTCAAATAATCTAATCGAAACCTGGAAACGTGAGGGAATGTTTTACAACCCCTGAAGAGCTTATATGGTGTCTGGTATTGTGTCAAAACTCACTAAAGTTTGCAGTGAGACTGATAGTAGCTTCTTCCCAAATAGGTACAAGTACTGAAAGTTTTTGTTAGAGATGGGAAAAAAGTTATTAAAATCAAGGCTGTCATGTGGTTTTCCCAGCCCCTACAAGGTGGTATAGATTGAACCTCTTTCTGCTGAGGTAACAATAAATAATAATAAAAAATGAATAAAATAATCAGAAGAATGATGGCAAAGGAATTTTTTTTTCCTTTCTTTGTAGCAGATGGTAGCTCTGAAGCTTTGATTAGAACTAGAAGCCTTTTTCCATTGGAATTTTTTTTTCTTCTTCTGGTAGAAAATGGGCTTTGTGAAGAAATTAATGTTTTTGCTGCTTTTCTAGGTAAGTGTTGATTTTCTCCTGGAAACTCAAAAACTGGAAAGCCCAGTACAGGTATAAAATTGTAAAAAAAAAAAAAAAAAAAAAAGTTTTCATTGGTTGTTCACTGGAAACCATGGGGCTATATTTTAAAGAATGAAAAGTAGCTATTTTCATACAGAGAGCATCAACAACTTCCTAATTCGTTTCACTTCACTCGTACAAGCATATTAGACGATTTAAGCTTCTGTCACAGTTACAAAATTCATCGGATGTATGGGAGTTTGTAAAGTCAGTGCTCAGGTCTCTAATCATAATTTTGCACATAAGGATTCCCTAAAAACTTTACTAAATCTACAAATATTAAGAGATGGAATATTTCTGATTTGTTTCAGAAGCTCTTAAAGGTGTTTGTTAAAATCTTTCTTCCATAATTTAAAACATTGTGCATGTTTTTATGTGTTGTGCTACCGACTACGTAAAGAGTAAAGCCTAAGAATAGGCTAAAGAGTGGAACTTCAGACAAGCAAGCTATCCAAAATTAGATATAACCAGTATTTTACTTTTTCCTAAGTTTCTAAAATAAATTACAGATAATGTAGGAAATGAGAACTTCATTATTATCTCCTTGGTTTCTAGATATAACAACCGCTATCATCATTAATATCTGCTGAATAAGATTTAAATATATTAATTGCAATAAGCAATGCTATCTTTTAGATGGTAACACAAAGTTTCCCCATCGTTTTAATTGGAAAAAACCCTCAAAATTTCCCTGATCTGAAGTGAAAATCTCAATGCATATTTTGACATGTGGCATCTGTTCTTTCTAAGTGCTACTTACATTTTGTGATATTTTATTTTTCTATAACTTTTGGGAGTCTTTACAATGCAATCTCCTTTTCATAAATACTGCCAACAACAAACCCAGATTTTACTCTGCCCTCAGGTACTTTAGTGCCCATTTATGTGGTCTGTGCCACAGGATTTCACACGCTTTGGAAAATGAACCTCTCATGCGTAATTTATTATTTGGCTCCTATATCTTCTCTAGCAAAAAAGTGCCAGATGTGATCATATCTGATAATTAAATCAGTAAGTTTTCCACAAAAAATGCCCCTACTGGTGAGGTTCATTGAAAGCACCACTTCACAAAGAAGGCAGATACACAGTGGGAAGCGGGGAAGTCTGGAGACATGAAGGGGTTGTTGAACCAAAGCTGGGGAGATGGCACCGTGGCAGCGATCTCTGACTGAAGGTCACAGACTTCTCAGGGCTTGAGGACTACTTCCAAAGGGAACGTAACTGAGGGAAGCACCTTTACTACCAATAAGTTTAAGTTCACCGGAGGGAGAATGGCACCTCCAATGGAAAAATGCTCTGGAACATCACCTTGTTGCCTGCTGCACTGTTGCTTCCCTCACTGTTACTCTCTGGTGCTACCATTGGAGAATCAAGGTCGCAGCCATTCTGCGGCAGTCAGTCCAACTGTGGAAACACGCTGCAGGCAAGCATTTCCTAAAGAGTTTTGTTTTGCTTTGCTTTGTTTTGTTTTTAAATGAAAGTCTATTCTTGCCAATAAAGATCAACTATAACGATTTTTCTTAATGTAGTTTGTTTTGCTGCCTGCTGTTAACATGGCCATGCCAGCTGGAAGATTCGATGCCAGTATTGTTCACTAGTGTCTGGTTAGGTCACTTATACCTCTGTATGTCCTAACCTATTAGTGTAGTTTCTGAATATTGTCCAGAAATTCTGTTTCATTACTACTTTAAATTACATTTCAAAATTTGTTTCTCACAGGACACAGCCGCCTCTGAGCAGTCTGCTCAATTCAGGTCTTAAATAATGTTCTTTTCCAACACCAAGAAATCTTTCCAGGACGGAGGCTGTAGTTTCTGAGGCTTCACAATCTTCTAGCCCAGCTCCCAGTTGACATTACTCATAGAGCTGTCCAGGCGCCCTGTGTTGGCATTGCCATGATGCTGAGGGATGTCCTGGGTTGAGAGAACAGAGGGGAAAAACCTTTAAAAAATACATTTGAAAAGAGAAGCAAGCAAGAAGGGTAAAAAAAACCAGAGGGAGAGAGAAAACTGGAAACTGGTGCACAAAGGTAGAAGGAGAGAGACGCTTTTCAGTATACGTGGTGCCCACTTCTACCAGCCTAGCAGCTGTGGGCATCCCCCTCCCCCAGAACCAGGCCCAGGTTTCCGTCCAGTTTTGTTCCATCCTTTGTTTTCCATCCTTTTTTTGTTTCATAATTTTAGTACAATCTTTATAAAGCCATGATGAAATTACAAGAAAAAGCAGGTCACAGACTCTTGAACGCTCCTCTGTGTCGCAAGAGAAAATGGTTTGGAATAGCCGCTTGCCTACGTGGGCAAGCTGAGCCGTCTGTTATTGCCGAGCACATCTGTACACTGCAGTAATACCGCTGTACAGGGGTTTCCTAGTGTGAGCTGGGCGGTAGCAGACAAGCGCTATCTAAAAAGCTCGGGGACTGAATCACTGTCGTTAAGTGAGATCAGTTGACTGGCTGATGGGAACAATGCGAACATGCTCGAATGCTTTTTCATATCTTTTTCTTTCATAATCTCTTTTCTCAAACACAAGACTACAAGAATGTGACTAGTAAAGGCTACCTACATAAAGGTTTTAAATCAAATTCAGATCCTTGTCTAGCCATGAAGTGGTTACTGATTTTTAATTTCACAGCTGGAGACATTTGAAAGGCATCCGGAGATATTCAGGGAGTGCTGAGCATTCTTTCAAAGCAGTTAATTG
Source organism: Sagittarius serpentarius (assembly GCA_034782735.1). Taxonomy (NCBI): domain Eukaryota; kingdom Metazoa; phylum Chordata; class Aves; order Accipitriformes; family Sagittariidae; genus Sagittarius; species Sagittarius serpentarius. The sequence goes on along the minus strand of JAVKLA010000062.1, from coordinate 1,908,076 downwards.
TTGGCCATAAAAATTACAACTGCTTTGAAAACTTAAACTGTCGTCTCTTTTCTGTGCACAGAGGCAAAATTTTAGTTTTAGTATCTTGGTGATTTCAAACTGGACCCTGGATACCCTCTGTAATCTGTTTCTGAAAAGACTGAACGTGCTGAGACCTTCCTATCAGATGGCTAAAGTAAAACTAGCTTGACAGACAATTGTTGGCCATCTGTCACCAAACTGAAAACACAGAACCAGGCCAGTAGCACAGGGAGATCCACCACTTGAACCAGTCTGTGCCATTTCTTAAAGATGAGAGCAGATTAACAGTATGTTTTATAGCAAGTCACATTTGAGGCTTGTTCAAAAGATGTTACTCATAAAGTGCAGAGAGATGCAAATGCCCAGAGGAAATGTAATTGGGTTTGGGTTTTTTTTTTTTAAGTTTGGTTTGTCTTCTTCATCTAGGTTTGAGTCTGATTTCTGCTTTACGTAATGCCTTAAAATTTTTATGAAGTTTGTCTAAGGCACGGAGTGAAAAAATTCTGGGTGTGGTGGATATGTGGTCCTGGTGGTGGAGGGCCGCATAGATAATTAAGGGACTGGAGCATCTTTCACCTGATGCGAGGCAGCGAGAATTGGGACTGTTCCACCTGGCGAAGAGAAAGGTCAGGGAGATCTTATCAATGTGTATAAATATGGGGGGGGTAATGGGGGCCAGGTAAAGAAGAGAGCCAGACTCCTCTCAGTGGTGCCCAGTGACAGGTCAAGAGGCAATAGGCACAAATTAAAATGCATGAAATTCCATCTGAACACAATAAGACAGTTTTTCACTGTGAGGGTGACCCAACATTGGCACAGGTTGCCCAGAGAGGTTGTGGAATCCCATCTTTGGAGATATTCAAAAGCCGTCTGGACGTGGCCCTGGGCAGCTGGCTCTAAGTGGCCCTTCTTCAGCGGGAGGGTTGGACAAGAGGACACCCAGAGATCCCTTCCAACCTCAGCCTTTGTTGCTCCTCAAAGGCAGTTGAGGAGCACCCAGGCAGGCACCGTGTAGCGTGGGTGTGTCATGGGAACAAGCGTAGTGACTTCGTGTTTAGGGATGAGAAAGGCACCGACTGACATCCAATCCCAGGCATCCAATGTTTTTAGCCTTCTTGACACTGTCCCCATTTCAGTTATGCAGGGCTTTTTCCCTCGCCAGAGCAGTGTATGCACAGTATTTCAGCAGGAGCTGCTAGTACCATCTCTTCCTGCTATTCTGCTGTTCCCCTGCCTTTTATGAATATTGAAGCTGATGGCAGTGAATTGTCTGGTGCCTACGTGCTGAGTTTGCATGGGTAATCTAGGTACCAGTGTCTGACAAATTGGCTCATAATTGTTCAGTAATTGTACAAAATTTATAGCAGCTCCAAAGGTTCCTATTATAGTATTAGAAGGTTATGAGAAACAGTGTTTAAACACTGGTGAGTATTTTGTGCTTACCTATGTGCCTATGTTCATTACAACCATGTTCAGAAAATTGCAGCATCAGTTTTGGATGCTAGGAGCTGCTCCACTCCAAACTTTTCTCTCCAATGAAGGCACTAGGGTATCTCAATTTTTTATGTCCTACAGTAGTATTGTCACCCTCGGTTTTTGGAAAATCTCACTAGACTTCATTGTTACTCATCAAATCACATTTCTGAGCACAAATACTGCAGTTCTTCATGTAGACCTATTATTTTTCAGAAGACCAAAGTGAATTAAACAGGATAAGGGAACAAAAGAAATAGTAGAGAATCATCTTAAGAGACAGCATAACAGCAGCAGCAGCTAAGCAAATATGAGTAACGCTTATAGGAAGTACGCGACTAATTTAGTTCTAGTTATACTAACAGGAAACAAAATAAACAGAAAATGTGAAAGGTGAGAAGATTCAGAATTAAGAAACTAGATGAGGTTTTTTATGGATGGAGATCAGAAAGCCAACAAAGCTGCAAAACAACCAGCAGATATGATTGTTACCTTAAACAGACTAGCGGAACTTTGCAGCAGTGGTAGATATATCTCTTCGTTCTATATATTATTAATAATATCTACTGAACTCACATAGATCAAGACAATTCCATGGTTCAAAATAAGATGGTGAAGAAAGTATCTTCTCCAGGCTAGCTGTCTCATGCCCTCATGTGGAGCATCGGCCACACGGAGCCTTCTTTGAAGCTTGGTCCCTAGCCAGGGTAAATCAGAGAAGATTTTCGTCTCTAATAAGCTGGCTACCCTGTTAGTTTTTCTTATTCTTTTTTCTTAGCTATTTTTTTTCTCTTTCATTCTCATGATCATAAACTTTACACATTTTGTATTAACTTAACACACGAACTTTGCATGTGTTATCAGTACTGTGTTGTTCCTTAAGTATTCATTGATACTGTACACCTAGAATTTTCTGTATGCAGAGACCCCATTTCCTCTGGGGCAAGCTCCTTGAATTCCTGTGGTTCCCAGCCTAGGTCTGGAAGTCAATGTGCTTGGTGGTGTGTTTTGTTGTTTTCCTCAGAATGGCTCTGGATATATCAGTTCGACTGCCCATACAAACCTTTGCAGATATTTTCTGTCTTCGTTGCTAAAAAGGCTGGAGTCCCTGAATTAATTTCTTCCTCTGCTTCATATAACTTTAAAATACTGAATAATACCCATTCTTTGGTATTCTGTATTATTTATACCATAATTATAACTGAATGCCAAAGTGGCACTAAAATCCAGTGTACAAAGCACTACAGGAGACCCCAAAAGAAAAGACCATCTTTGTTCTGAACAAGTAACAGACTAGAAAGTTAAAGAATATCGGTTATTCTCTGACTAGTAACTAAGTCAACATATCAAAAAAGTTGGAAGTGTAACTGATTTTACAGGATCGGATATTAAATGGTACCCACCATCCTTCTATGACAGGGAAGATGGGAAAGCCCAATTTCCTCTTTATTTATTTATTTGTTTTAAAATACGGTCACCATGCATCTGCATCCATTTCTGTCCTTTTACACCACTCAGTTGAGAAGTTAGCCAATTCAGTAAGACGTTTGCTGGTTCGCGTGCGGAGGTCTCTAGAGCCCAATGCAACAGTGTCACTGCTACAGCCCTCTAAGCACGGTGATAGGAGCTCACAGAACAGACAAAATGAAACTTGTGGGCTCAAGGGTTTTCCAGCAACATCAGAAGTTTCAGAGATGTTGAAAATTATTGATTTTCTCGTGAAAAGCTATTACAGACTGGCTACATGACCTATTTATTCCATTTAGAAGAAAACTGTTGACCAGGGAGTACCACACCTTGAGGAACTAAAGGCAGTTTTGCATTCTCTTACTCTTCTTCGCATTCTCTCATACTCTTGCTAGTGCCCAAGATCCTCTTCCAGGAACAAACTAGGAGTAAGTGGCTAATCTGCTGTCCGCATACCTTGTACTCTGAGGTTTGGTGCACCTTATCTGGCAAGCCTGACAGCATTTAGAGAGTTTAAGTACAGACCACAGTTCGAATGAGCATTAAAATGCACGTAAGGCCTCAGGTGTCCATCACCTCCGCTGCCCGAAAGTATAGGTTCTCCTTCCCTTGTTGGTCCTCTTCGTCTCTGGATGCCATCAGCACTTTGGTGCTGGTGAAGCTACTGGGATGTGTGGATGGTCCTGCGGTAAAATGCGTTTTCCAGAGCTGTTACAGGTTGGACCCTTGAAGCTGGATGTGAGTCCAGCTTAGCCTGAAGGCTGCATGCGTGTTTGTGTAAGTGGCCAGTGGGATCGAGGCTGGGTGAGTTTATTAGCCAGCTCATCTCACCCTTCTTCCTTCCAAAGCCAGCTCACGCCCCTGCCATGGGTGGGCTGGTGGTGCCATAGAGGGACATACAGCTCTGCCGCTGGCTCGGGCAACTCAAGGCCCTTTTGAGCGATAACAATTGTAGTTTAAATAATTTTCTCTGGTCGGTTTGAGCCCTTCTGTGTTGCTCTTGAAACATCAAAGGAATAAAAACCTCTCTCCTGGGTGAACATTTCAAGAGCTTGCTTTTACTTCCAACAAAAATGGTATCCCTGTGGGCTGAAGTATTGCGATGCTGGACCAAAACCTGCTTTCTCCCTCTTCTTGCAGACAACTCAGCCAGTCCCAGGGGTCTTGACATTCGACCTACATCCTTCCTTGGCTTAACAGCAAACAGACACATCGCTGGTGTCACTTCAGCATTTCCAAGCCTGTCCTTGGTGTGATGTTCCTTGCATGTCTGGAGTGGTACCTGAGAATCCCTCAGCATCTGGCTGTCTCCGAAACAGGCCAGCGACACAGACGGCCCAGTCTCTGTTTGAGCAGCTCTGCAGAAGAGGGACCCTCTGACTCTGTGGTTTTACTTTTACCACATCCATGGCGGGTATGCTGGGACCTCGCACGTTACTTCCCAGTGCCTGTGGCTCTTAGTGGGCTCGTGAGGCGACTTGGTAGCCAGGCATGCCCCGGTCCTTGAACAGAGCCCTCCCTGGAGCCCTCCTTTTCACACGGAACAGGGGCAAATCCTGCCCTGGCGAAAGACTAATTACAGACATTAAAATAGGCAGCAAACTCCTTTGCTACTAGCTGCTGTACCCCTGACATAAAACACCTCTCCAAGACTGGCAGTGCAGTTCAACTTCCTTATAGATAAGAGATTTTTCTAATGCTTCTTAGGGTAAATTAGCAAAGATTTTTTTTCTCTCCGGGCCATTATCTTTCAGAAAAGTGCTGCCATAAGATTTTGTGGAAAAGTTAAAAAAAAAATTCACACATTTAGTATACTTTGTTAGGAAACCAAACTAACCAGCTCAACTACTTTTTCCTCACTTGACCACCACTTAAATGAAAGAAGTCTTCTCACATGAGTAGGAAGTTCTTCTTTCTTGGAAACCTTGACCCTGCTGCCAGTAAACATGGAGATATCATTTAGAAAAACGTCACAGATGTTTGTGGTCAAATTTGTTGAAAGTGGAGCAAGACGTTTAAAAAAGCACAGCAACAATACTGATCAGCCAGCACACGAGCAATAGGTTATCTACGTGAGCATCTCAGTGCAGAAGCTGCTTTGAGGGTTAACAAAATTAGGTTAACCTCTATCATCTACCCAGTCTTCTTGTATCACATACGCTGGCGTGACTCTATAGGCACAAAGATTTGGAAGCGAAGATGAAAGTATATTCTATTTTCAGATCTGGGCATTTTTTAGTTCTGCTTTGTCTTTTCACTGTGGAAGGCAAAAAGTCACCTACGGGAAGGCATACCTGCCGAAAAGGACTCCTCTCCCAAGTGACAGAGAACCTGAGTATCAAGGCAACTAGTTTAAAATCATCTATTCCTGTAAGTTGATCCCACCAGTTGGAAAGTTTATTTTATTTATAGATGCTTCTTTACCAGCTTCATTACTGAGCACCTGGAAACCTCAATAAGCTGAATGATCTCCACAGTCCTGAGAGACAGGGTAATGCTGCTACTCCTTTTGTAAAGATGGGAAAAAAGAAGATGCATAGAGAGACGGGATGAGTTTGCCAAGGAGTTTGCCGTGGAAGAAGTTTGTAGCTAGACTGGGATTGGAACACAGTTTTGCTGAGTCCTCATCCTACACCCGAATAAGATGATGATGATTATTACTACGAAGTATTGTACAAACCAGACTTAAAACTCTGTCTCCCTTCCTCTGCTTAGGTTAATTAATACTAGCACATTATATTTTACAGAAGGATCTCGTCAAGAACACAAGACTGCTTAAAAAGACAACAAAAATGCTTTTTATGGTAAGATTTATGCTACTGGTTTTCCATTTTCTTACTTTGATTTTCCTGTGGTCAGTAGAGATAGGAACGCGTGATCAAAAGGAATGACAGCCGACAGAAAAATATTTGTGTTTAATTGGGAAGGACATTATATTTATGAAAGCCCTATGTTTAATGACTTCCTTCGCTTAGAGGAAGAGTGTTATCTCTGCCCCATAGAAAGGTGGTATTGCCCTGGGACCTGAGGGGAGAGTTGAGCGTGGTACGGGGAGAAAGAGGTGGATTTGGAAAGCCTGGCTGGAGGCACTTCTCTCTAGGCGGTTGCGTTGGTGCTCTGCCAGGGGAGTTGGGGTGAGGGTGTCTCTGTGTCGGGGAGGAGTGTGCTCATGGTAGTACTTGCTCCTCCTGCGAGCACCTGGTGGCGTGCAATCCTCCCCAGCAATGCTTTCAGGCACCAGCCCATTCACACGAGGGCCAGGGCCACAGCCACCGTCCCGGCAGGTGAGGCACCTTCCGCCGAGGTTGTGCGGCACTGCGGAGAGCCCAGGGGTGCTGCAGAGCAGCCGGGACACCCAAGGAGCTGCTTTGGGCTTTGACCTCTGCAGGTGCACTGGAAGAAGGAGATCAGAGTTCCCCAGTGAGATTCAGCATGGGAGTGAGACACTAAACTTGGGGTACCATTTGTAAGTAACTACGAGCGTGTGGGATATTTTGGCTTCCTTATCGCAGAGATCTAGTCAGCAGGGCCAACTGAGTCAGTTCATCCTTAAGCAGAGACCTACTGGCCTTTGAACTCCCCTGGATCTCATTGATTACCTTGGGAGCGAAGGCTCCTCGCTTGCCTGTGGGACCTACGGATGGACACCTGCGTTTGGGTGGCTTAACCTGCAGCTGCATTACCCTCCTGGTGGGAATTTCACACCTGATACTTAGTTCCATTGCCTAAAACCAGCCATATAAACATTTGAAATGCCTTTGGGTATCCAAGAGAGCCCTCCGGCCAGGCAGATACGACACAGGGTGTACAGGATGACTGGTCTCTTCTGGAGCAGCCGTTGGGGACGGGTAGCATACCCTACAGCATCTCGAATGGTACAGGACACTGATGTGGAGGAATGGAAAAACGACACCTGTAATGCCTCCTACAATTTGGCCAAGATGGTCTGACTTAACTCCCGAGTTTATCTTCCATTTATCCTTTGTGTGTAAAATAGATTTGTTGCTGTCACTTCTGTTCATGGTTGGTCTTACCAATACTCCTTTGGCTGCCAGCTCAGCGTCCTCCTGCCTTTCCTTCAGAAACCACAGGGTTACGCTGAACTGTTTAAAAAGACAGGAAGAAATTCAGTGGGATACTAAAATTCATGAAAATGTTTTTATTGATTGTATGCTTTCTAAACATGCATATTGTTACAAGGCTGAAGTTTTAGGCCAACGTTGACTTGCGAGGTTTTCTTTTGGCAACTCTTTACCTGCTTTGTTTTCAGACGAACTGCAGTGTTCGAGATCAGCTCCTCTCCTTCTACATGAAAAATGTTTTCAGTCATCTTGGAGTAGAAAGTGACAAGTTGAACATTACTAGTGCCTTCCAGGTCCTGCAAGCGAACATGAACGCCTGCGTGAGTATATTCCTGAGAGCCAAACTAACTTTGTCCAGCTGAAAGGCTAGGGAAGGGTCCATCTCAGCGTTTCAGCAGATAGAGAGGGTGATTCAGAGTCACGGTGTGCCCCACATCAGAGAGGACCCAACTTCCCGAGGGCTTCCCCGCTGGGGCCGGGGAAGTTTAACACCGCTCATTTCCTCCCGGAGTGGGCTTGTGGGGAGCGGGCACGGTGGTGGAGACACTTCGGAGACGAGCCACTTCCCTGCTGGTGACATCGCCTTGTGCTGCCCTCTCAGCGGCAAAGCTGCAAAGAGACGGGGTAATCGCAAGGAGAAAAGTGGCTCCTCAAGTTTCCGTGGTGTAATGCTGGTTATACTTTCCTTCTTCAACAGCATACCCACTGGACGTGTGTAATCTTTACTCACATGTCATCTCTGCTCCTCCGTACTGAATTTTGGAAGAGCCGGTGGTGTCTCACGAGTAAGCAGGGAGTGCGATTATGAAGCACGTAGGAGCAGTTTCCATGTGTCGGCTATGCCCGCAGTCGGAGCAGGTTGTCAGGGAGTGACACTGCTCACCGGCAAAATGTCCCTAGACTGGATCCAGGTGTCCCAGGGAAGAGGCGCTTTTACCAACACCACGTCATCACCCCACTCTGTAAATAACAACAGGACAGCAGTTAAAGCACACTTTTGCCCATGCAAATATGCATGCTTACGTGCTAAGACGCCACTGTCACTTGTGGGTCATTTCTCTTCTCGTCTTATTTTTAAAGGTAGATGAATACAACAGGGTATGCCTTAAAACTTTATGTCCTATGACTATTTTTTTTCACCCCTAAACCTGCAGTCCTCACAAGCCAAAGTGTCCCAAAAAGTTGAGCGTGACTTAGGGTGAAATATAGCCATGGATATCCAGGCAAATGTCTACAGTAATTTTGAAAAGTGAGGGCAGGAAGAGAAGTCAATGAAATGTTAATGAATTAAAACTTTGTCTAATCTGAGTTCATGGTAGCATGAAAGAAAAGGACATTGGTTCTACGTGCACGCAAATATTTGCAATGCAAAAATAAGCAGCTTCAGAGATCTCTTTGCAGAGTTATAGTTCAGAACACAACTGGAATATTTGTATAATGTAAAAAGATTCACATCTCAATGGGAGAAAAGTCCACCAGCTTTCAGGTTCTGCATTTAAAACCATGCTAACCAGTTGCAATTTACAGTCATTATGCACAGCATTCAACACACTGCTGTGGTTATCTCTGTCTGTCAAAATTCCAGATATTGTATGCTATAATATACTTTACAGGGATTTTATTCTTGTCTGGAAAAGGAATTACACCCTATACAAGTGCCAGTACACACGGAGGAGTTCAGACTGTCAACTGCGACTGAATTCAGAGTATCAGTTATTCTGAAATACCATCAGTGACTGGAGCTTGCTATATAGCTTAGTAATACTTTTGCTTCTGTGCTGTACGGCGACAAAGAGCTGCAGATTTCTCAAAGCTCCTATCTTCTTTTTCATAATTAGTGCCAGTGTTTTACCCAACAAAAGTCTAAACATAACAATTTATATTTCAGGATCTTAAAAAATAGTGGTAGGAGAGAAAAGACTTCCTTTAGTAGTAGGAAAACAATAGCTCTTTGAGAAATGGCAGCTTGTCATGATTTTCCAGGCGACATCTCATTTCTGGAAACTAACATTTTTTAAAGTGTTTGTATTAATTCAAAGCCAACAATACAAAACCATGTAAAAGAATAATAGAAACTGTGAACAGAGCGAAAGTAATGGTTCCTTTGCTAATACCAAGTTTGGGATTTCTCCATCATATTATTCCTCAATAAATTAGCAAACTGATTCATCCATCTACATAAGCTCTTTAATTTTTATCATCTAGCTGAGTTATAAGATGTTTATCAGAAGGGATTTCTACCATGCCAACATACTTACGTAATGAATTTTTTACCTTTCAAGGATGAAGTTCTTTATACAATTGAGGAGAACAGTGATACCTTTGTATACATACCCACCCTATATCTTTTCGTAAACTCAGGCTCTAATTCAGCCAGCTAGAGGCATGCGTGCTATTTAAAATTCCTAACAATATATGTCTCCAAACCACTTCCAAAGACTTTGAGCTATATTATTATTATGATTCTCACCCTGCCAGTTCTTGGCTTTGTCCAAACAAGGAAACGTTAATATTTTCCAATGATTTATGAGCCCGAGTCCTGTTTTTCAAAAATACATTGGTTCTAGAATCAATAAATCCCTTTTCTGCAGTGAAATTAGGCTCCTTTATTTAGAGTATGACGGCACGGTAAAGGGAACAGACATTTTTCCTTGGATACTGGGAGCATCCACTTGCAGCACCTATTTACTTGCTCGTGTACCCTAGCTGGCAACATTGCCAAGAACAGCGTGAAGTCACTTCTGAGGTCATATTTATGTTCCTACATCAGTAGCAGATTACGGAATTTTTTTCTCGCATTTGAGTGGAGTGCAGAAAGGCAATCTATTCACTGCAGGATTTTTAATCATTGGTCTATCATTGTAGGCAGAGCTTGTACACCTCGAGTAGAGACTACAGCATCGCTCGCAATGAGCAAGCTTACATGCTTGCTCGCTCATTTGTTTACTTGTTCTTTATGCAGGAAGAACAGAGCTTGTAATGTGTATTACCACTCAAGCCAGCATAGTCATTTAAGGTCAGTTCTGCTACCGAATGATTTTTGTGGAAATCTGCATTGTACAAGCTGATCTTAAAAAAAAAAGAAAGAACTGCCCTAGTTAGAAGATTTTAAAGGTTTACGAGTTCGATTTGCTTTTATTTACACTTTCATCCTGTGAGATGACTTTAAGAAGCACCAAAGGTAACTTGAAAATGTTTATGCTCCTTTTTAAACTTTTAAACTTTTAAACTACTCTGTGTGAGGTAGAAAGAAGGACTAACCGTCCATTTCAGCAGAGTCATCTCTTTTCGTATGAGTTGAGAACCTTTGCCTTTTCCCTTTTCAAACATCAGATTTTTTCCATTTTTTCCCTGAAAGAATGATCCTTCCCCTTGGAAAGCCCGGAGAGCTGGGGAGTCAGCAAGCTGCCTTGCTCAGAAAGCTCACCCAGGCAGCTCCAAAAAACCAGCTGGAGCAGTTTTGGTCCGTCAGGGCCGGGTGGTGAGGACAGGGTTGAGCCCGGCGGGGCGCCCCGGGGGTACGGGGTGCGGGGAGGGCGTGGGGGTCCCCCGGTGTTCCCGCTCCTGGCAGCCCTCTGGGACGGAGCACCGACCCACTGACTCTGTCAGCCGTGCCCGGGCTCACTGGGTTAAACCCGGGGTGCAGCCTTCGGGTCCTCTAGGATGAACTGATCGACTCTTGCCTTCTTAAAACCAGCTTCCAACTCAAATCGTGCAGGGGTAACACAGTCCTGTGTCTCTGGTATCACAGCGGGGGTAGAGGGATGCCAGGACTTGCAAGTAAGACATTGTTGACTGATTTGGGTGGGATGCCTGGGAGCTGGGTAGGGTCTGGCTGACAAAACTCCCGGTGATTTTAATGGAAAATGTAGCATGACAAAAGGGTGCAAGATTAGCCTGTAATTAGCCTGGCACTGGAGGAATGGGCAGGAAAATAGGGGGAAGCATAAATTAGCTTTATAAGCATATTTGCAGGGTTTGCAGAAAAGTGCGAAATTGCCTTCTGTAGTTTGCGAAGGTCTTTGGCCCTTAGCCTCGCCTTCTCTGAAGGTTCAGTTAAAGGGCCTTGAATCTTAGAGCTGGGATGCACTGTACAAACGCTGTAACTGCAACTGAGGTAAAGATCCCTGCAATAAATAGAAGGTGTTTAATAAGAAGACTTAGTGGCATTCATATTACAATTTTTTTGTGCTGTGAACTGAACTTGCCAGGAAACACACAGGTAAAATAACACATTTGTAGTAAGAGGAGATACTGAAACGATGCTGAGTTCACAGACTTTACCAGTGGTCCTGTGGTGCCACACTGTGGGTTGGACTCTTCCTCATCACTACGTCTTCACATCAGCATCTTTGCTGCAACAAGCTCTTTTGGTTTCTTCTCATCCCTTCAGCTCCCATGTGCTCCATCCACAAGGTTAACTTCTGCAGTCAAAAAATTAAAGAAAACGTTTCTTAAGGTAAGAGCAGGAGGCGCTGGCTCCCAGCTGCCCTCTTCAAGGGCCGTCGGTGGTTTCTCTACTAATGCCCTTATTTTCTCAACAGCTTGGAGAGAAGGGAATCTACAAGGCCATCCACGAGCTGGATATTCTCCTTCCTTGGATTCAGGCCTACATAGAAACCATCGTATGAAGAACGAGGAAGTGACAGACAACGCGCCGCTTCTGTGCTAAGAACAGGTCCTTACACAAAGGGCCTGAAAAATAACGGAGAGCCGGACGTACAACGGGCCTGGCGGTAACTCCGTCCCACTGAAGGACAGCCTCTGCAGTACAGTGGCAGAAAGAGGGATTTTCAAGAGTTTTCATGGCTGGCCTGGCATAGCATCTACGCCTGTCCTGCAGTACGAGAGCAGCCTCCGGAGCAGTCACAGCACGCTGAAGTACTTACTTCTTGTCCTGCCTGCCAGCTGCCTTGCAGGCAGCCCCCGGACACATGGCAGGAGCGTAATTGAAATCCGCTACCGTGCGGATCAGACACAGTGTCCCATGTGCCATGGGCACGATCTAGCCGTGCCTTGTGCCACCCCCACGATTACAATTCAAAGCAGCGAGGACCACTTTTGAAAATCCCTCCCCTCCCCTAAGCAAAACTTTTTTTTTTTTTGTTATAGCTGTATAACAGTATACACAAGCTGTTCCACATATAAATAAGAGAATTAATTATATACCGCTTATCATTATTATTAATTTGAGGTGATAACTGATCCCTAATAAACACACTCCAATTAATGTCAAAACTTTGGTCTAAGACTCATGCATGACCTTCAGATGTCGCATGCTCTACATGAGATCACACAGTGCAGAGAACACAATAAATGGATTGCCTTTGGACTAGGGCTGAAAAATGGTTTGAGAGAGATTTATAGGAAGTTGTTACTCAAACGATGGCAGTGGTTTCCAGACTATCTTTCATATAGTACAGAATGAGGATGGAGTTCTCGTTTTCTCACATTTTTAAAGATTTACCAGAAGAAACTATCTAGGTGATGAAAATATTCCTAGTCTGTATGTTTGCAATTCCACGGGGGTGAAATTCTGCAAAATTTCAGATCTCATAGCGCTAGTATGTCAGGGGCATTGAATACATCGGTGTGCTGACACCAAAGAACCTGAGCCAGTTCCTCCTCTGCGTTGTGGCCTTCTGCAGCCCAGGGGTGGTGGTTGGTCTCCGACAGGTGATCTTTGGATTCCAGGGTCCAACTACATGTGCGCTCTGAACAGCCTATGGTCAGCGCACCGTCGTTTTTATTCCTTCAGGGACCACTCAAACACTCTCTGGGGTCCCCGCACAGGTGGTGGCTAGAGCAGTAGGAGACAGCCTAGCTATTCCCGTCCTGAGCTCATGAGAGGGCCACCACTGCTGCTAGGGGGCTGCTGGTCGTCATCCAGGTGAGTTGGCAGTGGCTGGTGAGGGTTGAGGAGAGAGAAGAGCATCATCTCTTCTTTAAAATAGCAGATGAGAGCCCAGCACCCTGGGGGGGGGGTGTGAAAGCATGAAGCTATGAGTGAATCCAGCTTGCGACCCAATTCTGTTGGCATGAGTGATGTGCTAGCCCGTACTCCAGCGCTTCCGTACAACCCCACGTCACCTCTCCCTGCCTGCAAACTGTGTGTGGCTTGTCCTTTCTGATGCCTCGGAGACCTGGCGCGTGGCTGGCTTGCTTTGCCAGCTTCTTCCGTAGCTTTGCAACACACTGCATCAGCACTGGCCACTTGTGGCAAAAGCCAAAGAAAAGCAATATTAAATCGCAATGTGCAAGTTACTCATTAGTGCCTTTACTTCATTAGAAAAAAGGAAGGATCCCATCATTTTGGGAACCTGCCAAAGCATTCAGCAAATCTCGGTGACAGCAGCTTCTGATGACAATACACTATTTTTAAGCATTGGTGCTTTATATAACAAATGATCTCAGGCAGATGCAAAGGCTTATCTTCAATGAGAACATAGGGCAATTTCTTTAGACTTACGTTTAATATGAAGAATGGTGGAATAAAGACATGAGCCTTTCAGCACAAGCAATGATCTGTCATACCATTGGCTCTCTAGCTTTCTAGTCCAGCAATTAACATCAAGGAACTATATTAGTTACAGGCTGAAATATACATATATACATTTTTCTGTTAAAGTATAATGGTGGATGCTCTTGGGAAATACCACCGGCTGACTACGGTGCCGGGACAGCAATAACAGCGTGCCCTTCGTGCGCTCAGTGTATTCCGGAGTTCCACAGTCAGTGCCATGGCACCGGTACACATCTTTTGCAGGGTCCTCTTGATGTCCCTGAGTTGACTTCAGTCATCACATATTAAACATCCCAGTTCAGAGGAGCTGACCAGGCGTGCCTGATAACGCATTAGGATAAACACTGGAGATGTTTTAGTCTAACACTTATGTAAAAAAGTGTTCGTATGTGGTAGTTTCCGTTTGCTGAGCATTTTCTTCCATTACCATGAGTTCACCAGATTATGTGTATCCCACAGGTTTGGTAAAAAGAAGGGCTGACTCAAAGAACTGTAAAAGGAGGAAAAACTCCAACAATCTCTGCCGTGGACAATTCTCAGTTAAATCCCATTTCTTGTTACTCTTCTGAAGATGGGAAATCAGTTATGCAGACAAAAGGAAATATGTTACATGAAAAAACCAATGTTACCTCTCACATAACTAGTCAGACGGTGACTGAAAGCTCCCCCATGCAGAGTTCATGTTTTTGTGACCTGCATCATTTTCACATTGTCTTTGATCTCCTGCTTCCTCAGCCATTGACATGAAAGGACAGAGCTTGGGAATAGACTGCCCAGGTGACCATGGCGGGAGTAAAAGAGAAGAGTGAGAATATTTTGTAAGATAAATTCAGTTGCAAACTGTCCTGTAAAAGCTAGTCAGTAAATAATTCTCCAAAAAAACCCAAAACAGCAACAAAAAAATAACAGGACCCAGCCACTGAGGAATACATCATCTGCTAAAACTGTTCTTAATAGCTTGGCGCTATAAATTTAAACCTGTTCCTTGTGAAGGATAATAGATATGCCTGATAAAAAATGTTCTTATGCATACACTTTCTTACTCTGGGGGACAGCAAACCTAATGTGCCATCCTACATGGTGATTTTAAATTTGACAGGGACCTGCCAATCCAGAACATATATGGATTAACATATAAAAGGCGCAGGCGGGGCAAGGAAAGCTGCCTTCTGCCCTTTGTTCTAGAGGAATACCAGCGCCAGCTGAATGCCTTGCATGTTTAGCAATGAGACACAGATTGAATCCTCTGTTTTATTAGTAGTGCTATGTTATATTATTTCATTATTTGTTATTTTATTACTAGAGGGAGCTGCAGTATGACACACCAGGGTTTCTTGCAGTACTTTACCAGGCAACTGTATTTTATTTGAGCAAATTATATTAAAAACCAAACAAAGTCGGAACATAACATTCCTGGCTCTGAGGAATCACCTCCAAATTATTTAGATCTTACTAAATTTCCTTTTGTTTTGCTGTTTTGGAAGGCTCTCCTTGGACAGTAAGATGACACCTAGGAGGCTAACGGGACCGAAACTCAGTCCTAACTCTCTCTTTTAGATTTCATGAAGCTGGTTGTTGCCAAAATAGCACATTGAGGGAGAAGAAGCAGGGAAAACCAGCCCAGTGCTTCAGTCAGCAGGAGGCTGCAGAGGCAGACCAGGGCAGACACGGGACCTCACCGCCCAAAAGGCCAACACCCGTCCTGGCCACGCAGGGAGCCTGAAGGTTTCCTGGGGTGCGATGCTCATTCCAGGGTGAGCTGGGCAGTGGGGGGGAGCCGAGGAAAGGGAGGTGTAACTGGCTGAGGGTACGTTCACTTGCTCACCCCTAAGAGCATGACTCCATCGTTTCAAACGTTCGCCTGCAGACGGCGACTGCGTTGGAAGTCCCACCATCTTGTGGAGTCAATATTCAACGTCAGCTTGCGGTGTCAGGGCAAATGTCTAACTAATACAAGGGGGTTGCAACTCAAAATACATTTCTTTCAATTAAAACCAAAATGGTTACTTAGAGGGACAGTGGCAAAGGTGGTATGTTTAACGCTGCGGTCTTTTGTGAGCGTGTAATTTAATGTGGTGTCCTTTTTCGTGAATTTGTTCACACAGCTCATCCATTTGTTTGTGAGATTTAGGTTTGCTTTCTGTTTTAATGGGTTTTGTCCAAAAACCTGGTGTATGGAATAGAAAACTGACCGTGGGCACGGCCTCACCAGCCTTCATCAGACATCACTGTCCAGTCCTCGCCGCTGGCAGGGAGCAGTAGCCGGGATCTGGGGGCTCAGCACGGGGCCCCCCATGGCTGTGGGAGCAGGAGAAGCTGCAGCTTCTCGGGTGCAGAAGAGAGCCAGTGACACCCGCAAACACAAAAACTGCCACGCTTAATTGGGAGAATCCATGGGCAATGTTTTCAGGGGATTCAAGTCGCTGCAGATTTTTCTTGTGGAAATTTTGCTGAGCTACCGCATGCAGTCCGTGGGATTTTTGTTTGTTTTTTTTCTTTTTCTCCCTTCATGGATGTTCAAAGTTGAAAAAGAAATGCTCCAGAAGCAGTCTACAATGACTGCCTGTGGATTATTTGTGGTTCCTGCTGTGCTGAGGTGCAAAGGTGGATATGAACTCCGTGGCTAAAAATAATTTTACAAAATGAGCACTGCCACCTGTTTTTCAAAGGGATGCAGAGGTACATAGGTGACACACAAAGAAAGAGATGAACTTTGACAGGGGCCTAAAAGGATCCGACAACTAATTTTCACAGATTGCAGCCAGATTCAAGCGATTTGCCTAATTATTAACCGGCCCACAAGTGGCACCTTCTTCCCCAGCGATCAGCGCGGTGGCGAGTGGGGAAGGGCAAGCCCGGCCGCCCCGCTGCGTTCGTGGGGGTCAGCCCGGCAGCGGGGGCGGGCGGCCAGCAGACCTCCCGCTGCAGGGTTGGAGCAAGGCTCAGCCCCGTTGCCTCCATCCATCTGGCAGGAAAATCAAGTTATCTTAGGGCACAAAAACTCAGGACTCGGGGGTCCTTGCTCTCATTTTCCATATGGCTTAGGACACTTTGCAGACTCCTAGTTGCCTTGTCTAAAAAATGAGAGCAGTAGCACCTCTGGGCATGGCGCATCCCTTCATGCAGTAATGCAAATCACATTTTCAAACTAATTAAGCCCTCCTGAATGAAAGGCAAAGTATGGCACCTGCAAAATAAAGGTCTTTATTTCATAGAGAAGGGTGGCGATAAGTGACACATGCCATACACAGGCCATTTATCAACAAATATTTTGTTTCACCTTCACAAAACCATAGCAAATAATTAGTATTAAATATATTTAACTGACAATTCAAAGTGATAAGTACGGACAAAAGCTTATTGCCTTTTAAAACTGTACGAGTAAAGGAAAGCTTTTTAATTTTTCAGATGAAACTCTAGGTGTCACTCTTAGAAAACAAGACTCACGCTGGTCCCAGTTTACTTTTGACTCTTCAGTTGATAGAGAAAGTGTTAGAGCATGTTTCATAAGTAGTTTCCTTGGATGGAAAACTGAGATAGATACGCAGTTGGATTAGAAAGTTTTTTTTTAAATTCAATTGCCACAAACTTAGAATTGAAATTAAAAATGTGGAGGAAGTAAGATGGGCATATGGCCAAAGACTAGGGTTATAAATCAGATACGAATTCAGTCCCTGGTTTTACTACAGACTTTCTATGTGACTGTAGGCAAGTTGCTTCGTTAAGGTACTGTTCTCCTTTGGCAAACGGAAAAATTGCCAATTATTTGACCAAGTTTGCTTTGCATACAGACATCCTCAAAAAGAAATTAATACCCACGTAGTGTTAAGTGTTGCCACTGTTGCTTAGCGTGGCTTGTCTTATCACAGTGTTTCAATCTTTTTGGAGTAGTGACTCTTATTACATGGAAGAAAGGGTATTTTGTGACTATTACTGCAAAGGGAAGAATGAAAAATATGTGGCTGTGTATTAAAATTGTGACTAGCTCACAATTTCTTGAAAAACACTGATCTAGTGGAAAGTGGCAGCTGCACATGCAGTTTTGGCATTATGTAAATAATATAGCAGCAGTCAGCAAAGACAATAATTTCCATCGCAGACAAGACCATGTACAAATTTTCTCTGAAGTGCTTTTTTCTCTCAAGTGCAAAATCTTCAGAGCAGAGACTACCCCTTAATAAGTAATTTCTACTGTAAACAGAACCATCTACAGCAAATTCCTGATCTCAGCCGGAGCCCTGAGGAGGTGTTACAATGTGGTCCTTAGCAAACGCTGGGATAGTTTCCCTCAGAGAGCATTAGAAGGAAGATAATTTTTCCCGAAACATGGGAATAAGAACGGAATTTGGACAATGACGTAACTTGTGTTGGATTTGGCCATTTGGTTGCTGTTTCTTCAAGCCCACAGCATTACCCCAGTTTCTAGAGACCGCAATAGCAGCCTCCTCACTACAAAGACACACGGCTAAAGGTGAAACGCATGGTCTTTCGGTCTAGCGATTAATAAGGTGCTTCCCAAAACAGCTCCCTGTAGCCACCAAGCCCAGGGACCGCTCGAGTCATCTTCCCCCTCAGCAGCTGCGGGGCGTTCAACGGGAGAGGGCTGTGAAGAGGAAGGGTGCCTGGGCAGGCAGTGCTGTGATGGGAAGGGAAAGGGTACGGCAGCGCTCGCACAGCCGTGCTGTGGTCACCCTGCACCTTCCCCCGTCTCCAGCCAAGCTTCTTCGTATTGTAAATGTCGACTGCTGGGGGGGTACCCGCTCCGGAAAACTGGCAGGAGCTGCTGAGCCGTGGGAGACTCTCTCTCCATGAGTACGTGTGGAGAATGGTCCTACCTTAATTCAGTTTTCCTTTAAAAATCGGTATTTAGCTCGGCATTCCTATCCTGTTGGCTTCAGTGGAAGAGAGATTGGGAAATGTAAAGGCAGTCGGTAGGTGCGTGAGGAGCACTGCCAGAGGGAAAAGGGAGGTAACGGAAATATAATGCCACTGAGTGAAGCTGGAGACTATTATGGAATAAAGATGCTGGTGACATACATCAGGAGAAGGTTCGAATGCCAAATTGCAAAACATGATGGATAATGCTTTTTCGGACCTGTGGATGGGGCTGCAGCTCCAAGAGGCAACAGTAATCATAAAGCCACAGGGCCACAGGGTAAATAATGCTGGCAGGGGTCTCTCGAGGCCTCTGGTCTGACCTCCTGCTCAAAGCAGGGTCCACCAGGAGGTCAGACCAGGCTGCTCAGGGCTTTATCCCCTTGGATCTTGAAAATCTCTGATAGGAGCCACAAAAGGCTGACTTTGAAGGGCCATAGCATCATTTCTGGACAGGGTAAAGTGTTACAGAGCTGGATGCAGCCACAGCGTGCGCAGTGGGGCTGTGCAGAGATGCTCTCCCATCACCAAACCATGCACGAGGCAGCCGGTAGCCCCCTTGTTCACCCTGGCAAACTCACTTTGGTGCCCAGATGTAACTAAACCAAATATAGTCCCATAGTGACTGGCAGCCCTGTCAGCCCCTTTGTGAAAAGGGCAGTTGGAGGACAAAGGACTTTGTTTCCCTAGTAGAAAGGAAAACTACGAGCCACTGTCTGGCCACAAAATGTTTCTGTGAGGTGAACAACGACTGCAGGCGAGCGTCAAGTCCTGCAAAAGGAAAGGGTCAAATGAATTTTGAAAAAGAATTAAGACAGACGAGAAGTCACAGACGTTTGTCTGTTGGTAAGTTATTCCTGAAGAAGAGTGCAGGACCCTCGCAAGTGATGCTGAGGCTTTTCGTCCAAGGCCCTGGGCGTGGAAACCAGCCTGCTCTTGCTCTTGCTCCCGCTCCTTTCCTTGCGGCATGGGCACCGCCAGGGAGGTTTTTCTTGTGTGGCCCATAAAAGGGTCACGCAGATTTCCCTGCTCCTCAGCCATTGACTCTGGCTGGCCCCAGAATGCCTCCCCTCCTCTCCCCAGGTCATGATGCCCTTTTTAGAGATGTGTCGTCTTCTGGCGGGGGAAAGCAGCTCTCTGGCTCAGCGACCTGCAAAGCAGCGGAAGAACCTGTCATGCTAAAATATTTAAGTAATAATGGCTCTCTGATCACCATTCCCCAAATTTTGAATAGTCAGAGACAAAAACCTCAGGAAATCTGAATTTAACACGGTTTAGTGAAAGAGGGTGTGTAAAGGGAGAGGGAACTGGAGGAAGCTGGCACGGGAGCGTAGAGGAAGAGTGATGAGTAAGCAGAGGAGCCTGGGGTGTTCGGCTCTCAGCCGTAGCCTCAGTGTGTTGCTGTATTTTGCACATAAAAAATCTGTTTAAAGACAGCAGGGAGTGGGGTTTCCAGCAGCTGGAATTGCAGAGAAAAGAATGAAATTCAATCAGAGATTATGAATGAGGTTGTATATAGATACGAAGGTGTATATAGGTACTATAGATACTAAGCTACTGAGGTGTGGGCAGGTTTGGTTTTGCTTTTCAAACAGTCTTTTAATGAATTATCATATTTTTCTTCTCTGTAAGGCCTCAAAAAGACCTTTACACACGACATAATAACAGAGTTTTGGGTTATTAGTGTGCATCACTTGTTTATGTTAACTGATTGATGCTTTTCCTTCCACTTTCCCTCGTTTAAGTCGTTTTGGTACTCATGGTGCAACTACGCTTTCAACCAGGCTGATGAGAAGGAAATAACTTCCTTGAAGAAGCAAAGGTGCGGAAAGGGTTTTTGTTTGCTTGTTTCTCGTAAAGATTCAATGAGCGATTCAATGAGCAGTAGTTAACAGCAAAATACACCACGGTGGTTTTATTGTTGCAGGTGAAGCTCAGTAGCCCATGTCCATCGTTAATAAAGCATCATCAATTATTTCCTGTTTTCTCCCTCCCCGTACAGAAGAAGCAGTTGTTTGTGCCAGCCCAGCTCGTTGTCCCAAACCACGAGCGAAGAACCCGCTGACGTCTCCTAGACAAATTTTGTCGTGTCAGTATAAATGTTTTCTCTGTTCCTGTATAACGATTAGGGAATAACCAGTAGCACTTTCCAAGTGATGAAGAAAGCTCGCAGAGATAAACCACAGGCGCGGTAAATTAGTCACTTGATAAAAGTATTTACAATCGAGCCTCCTAGATGTGAGGAAAAAATTTTTTTTGTGAATGAGAAACCACAGGCTGTCAGTGGAAAAGGCAGCCTGTTTTTCTACCCGCAGCAGGGGAAAGAGTGTTTCATGTACGACGATGCCCTGCGAGGGCTTGTGGATGTGAATCCCAAGCTGGCGGACAGCTGCGGTGGCAGCAGCTGGAGAAGGGCAGCCCACGCGAGCCGTCAATTCGGAGTTTCTTGGGTGGGTACCAGGCATCGCCCCCGCTCCTGGGAGGCTCCCCTGCTCTCTCCTTCCTCCCCTGTGTGGAGGGGAGCCACAGCACGGACGGCGATGAGGTGGCCGCGCTGCTTCTCAGTTTCAGGCTCTTTCTGGTGTTTCGGGGCAACTTTGACGTCAGCGTGGGAATGGGAGTGGGTTTCTTGCTCTATGAAATGTTGGGGTTTTTTAGAAAAAAATCCCATTCCACTTGAGCAAAGCCAAGGGCATTCAGAGAAAATTGCAGGCTACAAAGAAGAGGTGCAGCACGGGGTGCAGGGCTGCGATGTGAGTCAGTGGATTGGCCTCTCCGAGACCAGCAGCCCGGGCTTGCATGCCCTGTACTCCCCAAAATGCCTGCGGATACCGAAAGGTGATCGAGGCGAGTATGTCCCTGACACAAACCGTGCTCAGCTGAATGGTATGTCCAGCACAATCTGAACCATGGAAAGCAAGATCCTGGTGCTTATTCCTCTATACAGAGAAAAACCAAGCGAATATTTGGTGGAGGTTTTACAGAAGGAAAGGAAGAAGCCACACTGATGTGCTGGGCAGCTACAATCTAGCAAAGAGTATTTCCCAGACCTAAACTCTAGGATGAATGTTTCGGTGACTGCAAAAAGACTTAAGAATTGTTGTAAACTGCCCATGTTGTACTATGGCAAAGAGAGTGAAGATAAGTGCTCAAGTCGTCCATGAATGAGGACTACTGAGAGGAAGCAGAAAGATGTAACTTCTGCATGTGGTTTCACTATTGGTTTTCTGAGTCTGCGCCAACTTTTAATTTGAAACATTGGAATATTGCAAAGGATTTAAAGGAGAGTTATAACAAAATGCGCTCTCTGGTAAAAACAAGACATTAAAGATACCCGTTCAATCCCATCCATGAGAGGGAAGATAAAAAAATCAACCAGATTGCAGTTCATCTACAGAAGTGACTTCGTAAGGAACACGAGGTTTCTCCAGTCAGACAGAAGAAAGCACAGCAAGGTTTTACTCTTCAGTACTAAAATCAGGAAGTGCAGTTTGCCTGGAACTAGCAGGAAGACAGCCACTCGCCAGACTAACTGGTGTAAATGATCACTTTTAAGACTGTAAATGGAAACTACAGTTTTTTTAAGTTGCATCCAGCAGATACCGAGCTCAGGGGTGGAATGAGATGCTTTGAAGTTTTGTACCCATGAACCCTTCCCTGTTCTTTTGGGAAGGCTGTTCCAGAACCTCACCCTCTGCTGGAAGTCTTCCACCTTCTGGTCTAAACTTACGCATGGCCAGTTTATAGCCATTTCGTCTAGTATCAGTTTATTATATTAGCTTACCTGACTTAGTGAATTTGCTGTTTTCCCGCTCTAATGTAGTTCAGATAACAATTACGTCTTCTCTTAGCCTTTGTTTTTCTGAAGCTGAACAAACCAAACTCTTCTAGATTTATTTTATAAAACAGGAGCTCTCTTCTTGTTGCCTGGACCATTTCTAGCTTGAACTCATCTATATAGCACAGGGTTAACCCACAACTGTATACTGGCATTATTCCCTTCTTCTGTCTTCCGGAAATACCTTCACAGCATCCATTTCCATCGCAGCATTGCCTTGATGGTTCCTGTGATGAGCAGCGGCACAATAGGGCCATTCTCCTCCTCCAAAGGGTGCCCTCCCAGCTTCTTCTGACTAGAAGCCGCACATATGAACTGGCACTTGCACAGTCACATTTCTCCCTATTTTATTAATTCCATCCTGAAGTAAACCAAATTCTTCTTGCTTCAGTCTGCCTTTGATTGAACCCAGGCTGCATTTTATTCTTTCCCCACCTTGTCTTTCACGGTTGATTATTTCATAATTTGTTCCAAAGCCTTGCACACCACTCTTGTCAGATAATGTGTCTCTTTCTGCCTTGCTTCTTATTTCTCCCTTTCTTAATGCATTTGCTGTTCTCCTATCTGAAATTGCCACCACTACTATTTCTCCCTACTGCAACTTCATTTTTATGTGCCCATTTGTTCGGTTTGTTTCCTTGATGGGAGAACTTTTAACTCTACCTTCTGACTTCTGCTTTTGCCTCAGAGGAGATCATTTCCATTCCTGTCACTATCAGTCATCTTGACTTTGCTTCTGTGCCCTGTGTCAGCAACTCTCAAAATGATTTGGCTCACCTGCTACATTCACCGATTCTTCTTAATGTCCCTGTCCATATTAAAAATTGAGATGAATTGTCTATTTAATTTTTTGAGCTACAATGTATACAATCATCCGGCCCAGTCTTAACCCGTACCAACCCCACTTCTTTCCATATGCTCCTCTTGTTTACATGATGATGGCATGATTTGCTGTTTTTCTACTTCTGTTTTTTACATGGACTCATTTGGTGTGAATTTGGGAAGTTCTTTTTGACATCCAAGATGCAGTTATCACTGCTGATCAGGCCTTCTTTCTGTCCCTCAGGGCCCTGCTATGTTCCTGCTATTCCTGAGGAGGTGGTTGGGTTGGCTGCGCTCATCAGAATAGGATCACAGGAAAGCCCAGGTTGAAAGGGAGCACTGGAGGTACCTCGTCCAGCCTTCTGCCGTAAGTGGGGCCTTGGGTTAAGTTATTTAGGGCCCTGTCAAGCACAGCGTTGAATACTTGAAAGTAGGTTCCACCACTTGTTTAGGCAACCTACTCCGATGTTTAATTTTTCTCATGCTGAAGATCCCCCTGAAGCAACTTGAGTCTGTTGCACTTTCTCCTTTCACCATGCATCTGTGTGAAAAGAGTACCTCCACCTTCTCTGTAACTACCTTTTGGGTAGTGGAAGACTGTGGTTAGATACCCCTGAACCTTCTCGCCTGGTGGCTGGACAAACCCAGTTCCTTCAGTCTTTCCGCATAAGCAGAGGTCTCCAACCCTCTAACCACACTGGGGGCCATCGAATGAACCTTCTCCCATTTCTCAGTGTCTCTCTTGAGCTGGGGGGACCGAAGCTGGGTGCACGACACTGGGTGTGGCCTGACAAGTGCCAAGCAGAATGGGGCAGAGAACATCCCATGACCTGCTGGCTGTAGTTTTGCTGATGCAGCCCAGGATACCGTTTGCCTTCGCTACTGCAAAGATGAAATCACTTAATGTTCAGCTGTCCACCAGCACTTCCAGGTCCTCTTCAGCAGACCTACACTTCCATCTGTCATATTTTTCTCCTTTACTTTTGAGGCAAACTGTAAAGGATTTTGCACTTTTAACTTTCAGGAACTCCAGTCTTGCTTCATGTTTATCTTTGTCTTCAGACCCACTGATTAGTTCCTCTAACTTCTCAAAATGCTTCTGTTTGAAATTAAAATATCATTGTTTAACTGAAAAGTTACAACTCACGTAACAACATCCTGTCTTATTCAGAGAATTAACATCTACCATAATGATACCTTTCCCAGTAGTACTTACCTTCTCAGTCATATTGTATTTTATTATATTTTATCTTTATCCAACCAGGGGATTGGATAGCGAACACCTTACGTGACTCCAGAGGAATGTGTTTTACTATGAAATTTTACCCGGCCCCATTTTGTTTTCTCCAAGATATTCCTTCAGACGTTTTGACTATTGGTTCCTTCCATGACATACAAAATTCCTTCACCACTCCTGCTTTTACTTGTGCTTTTCCTAAACTTTCTTGTCTGTGCTCTAGGCACATCTACTACTTCAATATTTCAGCACTTCTGGAGTTACTCGAAGACCTACAGACTTCCTAAGCCTGGGAATATCAACAAAGCATAACCTTGTGATTTGAGGTGACTAGAAAAACAGCATGAATCCATTCCTTCTGCAACTAATCAACACTTCATCATCACCGATTCCTTGACATACCGTTCCTGCAAAGACTTCCTTGGAAGCAGAGGAGGAACTGATGCATCCCCCCCCAGCCTCTTTTGAGTGCAATTCAAGATGCAATGCCAGAAATTACAGGGTTTTTTAATAGGTTTCCATGTGTGCCCAGGTATGAGAAGATCCATAACTACTTTTAAATACTTAATTGCTTCTTCCACAAATATTTATTTCTGTACACCTATCTGTCTACTTGTGCCTGAGTATTCTGGTTCAGGGTCTAGTACAGGCTACCTTTAAATTTCCTGCTTCCCATTGCTTAGACCATTCAACTTTGGTGCTTAAACATTTCAAATAAGACACCAGAAATTGTTGCAAGATATCTATGTCTTCATTAGCAAAAGGAGCAATGCTATAAGAGCAGATCTGTAAGTCAAAAAACCTGGCATTGAGGACCCAATTTCCACACTGTGTTTGTTTTGATTTTATTTTGAACTAGCTCTAGTCTGGTCCTGTGGCCTGAGCTCCTGTTAACAACTAGAGAACATCAAGTGAGTTTCTGAAAACATCTTTGAGTTCTGTTTTGTCTGAAAGGAACTCATTTTTGCAAGCTCTGAGAGTGCTCCCAAATGCAACCCAAAGTCCGGTGAGTGGGGATGATCACGATACTGGTTTTAAATTCCCATGCGTAGAACGAATGGCACACTGATGTAGTCGATCTCACTGATATGCCACTTTATATTATATGGGAGGGAAAAAAATTATTAGCTAATCTAAAATTTCTTTGGGTATTTTTTTAGCAACTATTGAACCAGAATTGCTGGTTTTCCAAAAGAAAAATCTCTTATGGAAGGGGGAGAGTATTTCAAGTGTGCTGATGGAAACCAGAGTTGGTGTGCCTGAACTCTGTGCCTTTTGCAACTGAAATTCAACTTGAATACCTGCTTTTGCAAAGCTTTGAAAGGACTGTTGTACTTTGCCTGTGTACGTGGAGATAGAGATAGTACACCATAGCTAAAGTCTGGTATATCGTAGCTCCTCTGCTACTGATATCCACACTAGCTAGATTAAAATAAACCAACCCTGGCTATGGTAGCATATGCTACAGTTTCTCCTTCTATTTTGCTGCACAGATATGCACAGAACAGGCTGATGTGGCAAACCAGAGGTATTGAAAAAAGATGAAGTCAGAGTCCAGAGCCCTGTACACATTAATACAAAACAGTAAGATTAGTTTAAATGGAAGGGTAAGGCTGCTTTCATAACTCTTTTTCATACATTTTGGAAGTTTTTCATAACTGCCATACAGGCTTTCCTAGATATTAACTACCTCTTGAATAACTGATGGAAGGAATATGCTTTCACAACAATAAAATAGCTGTGCTAGGAAAGCTATTCCCCTCTTTATGATAATTAACTCATATAGACACTTTAAAATATCAATACGTGGTCCATGATTAGTAGAACAATCTTGCTGTTGCTTAGCTGTCAATTTTAATGAAAGTGGCAGCGGCTAAATTAGCTGTGAGACTTTTGAGTCTTTCACATTTGGATCAAATTGCTGACTCTCTTCAAAAGTTACTGACGAGGAAGGAACTGACAGCTAGAGAAACTGCATAAGTTTCGTTTCCTTAGGAAAAAAGATTAGCAACGCAACCTGCCATGGTACTTACATTTTGATTACTTCAAAGTGTGCTACTTGAGATTGTATTCTGTTGTTCTCCAACATCTGTTTCTTTTATTGTCTCTTTAGAAACTTGCTTTATTTTAGTTTGGGGGCAGAGACTCATTAGCCTCTTCAAAAAAGCAACAGAAGCTTAGTTCTCTCATTTCTTGGTCTTTTAAGTATTTATTACTAGCTAATTAAATCTTTATATTGCCTAAAGTGGACTAGAGGATGTCTATTCAGGACACTTCATACTAGTTAGTCCAGGCCTCTGAAAAAAGAAGATATGTGACTTTAAAATAAAGTGCATCTACACTCGACCCACAGTAGCTCTTCTACAGGCAGCCTTATTTCCTGTGGGGATGAAGAGGAAATGTACTTAGGGTGTGAAGCACTTCTTCATTTTTTAACTACTAAAAAGCAAAGGTCTTGCATATTTCTCCTTTCACTTTAAATTCTGAATCTAACTGGAAAGTCTTTGCAAGCAAATTTCTCTCAAGAAGTCCAGTTCTAAGTAAAATGTCATCTGTGGATGGATTGCTTGTACGCCTGACTTTCTGGTGTGCTCGTAAGTGTTCTGGAGGCAGGACAGAAACAGGTAGGACCGAAGCTGCATACTGATTTGCTTTTTTCCTGTGAGTAAAGATGACTGGCTTGCTTAGTCACAGAATTGTGAATGGCACTAAAGAGAATGGTGGGCAAGGGGAATCCCCACCAAACTGTCCTCTGGATTCTTTTAGAAGAAAGGATTGCATCACGCAGCAGATGATTTCTGCTAGGAAACCTCCTGTGGATGTTTCCAAACGGTTATGACGAAAAATGCCCACTCTGTAGGCTGGTTTGCAACATTTCATGGATATTTTCTTACTGATGCTTGAAACAGATCATTGACTTAGCCTCCAACATATGCCCACACCTACACGCTTGTGTTTGCATGTACATACATGATATTTAACTATTATAAATTGTGTAAGGGATAACGTGAAAATGATCAGATTTTTCTGTGAAATGCTCACATTTCAACTTAGAATATTCAATAAGAAACTAAAGCACTACAGGATTGCTTTTGCTAGTGTTTTCTCCAAATTTAAATATGAGTATTAATTTCCAACAATAAATGTGTCTGTACGATAAAGGTACTTAAACTGTGAAAATAAATGCAACCGTACAATAAAAACTTGAATGGCACTTGAATTCCTTTCTAAAAACTAGACCAAAAAACTCCACCGCAAATAAAAGCCCACAGCGCAGAAAATCAACCTAAGGAGAAGGAATGAATCACAAAACCCAACACACGGAGAAAATTCGGTAAACATAATGGGAGGAAGATGAGTGGGGCTGGCTCACTGGCAGGTTGAAAGTCTGAAAAGTACCATTTGGATATAGTATTAAGAAGGTATGGAAAGTATGAGGTTGAATGAGGGGCTATGATTTGCAACGTTATCAATCTGCAATGAATTTTCGGCAGAGTCCGTGCTATTTCTGGAGGCTGCAAGCTGGGCTCTGATGGGGTCAGTGGAGATCCCTAACTGGATTCACCCAGCACGTACAGAAACCGACAGCTGGTCCCAGACTTGCATCCTTTGGTCTTCTCTCTTTAAAAATAACATGGTCCTTTAGAAAAGGCACCGTGAGGTATTATCGCAGATATACCTGGATGCAGAAGTTCAGATGGCTTTTTGGCTTCTTTTGAAGGTGGATCTGATCCTATGAAAATGAAACTGAATAGCAGACTGTGAAAATGCCAGAGGTCTCTGCATGCAGAGTCAATGTATAGAGGAAAACATACTCTCATTTACTGGGAATTGGGGAAAGACACTATGAGCAGGATGTGTGAAGTTTTTCTGTTTATTAAGGTACAGCAAAGGTAGACATATGCATATACATTCACAGGAAACAGCAGAAAGTCAGAACCACCAAACACAGCCAGGCCAAATTACAGTGGAATTGTTTAATTAATGAATTAGTTCTCTTAAAGTGAATTAAAATGTCACCTTAAAACCAATGGAAATATTAGCGTGCTGGTCTTATGAAGAGCAGGGCTATTAGGAAAGAATTAGAAAACTTTGGAAGATCACTTTGGGGAGAACTATTTAAAAAAAATACATCTTTATTTTGTAGAACACTTTACACCCATCAAGGCACAAAGTGCCTTATCTGAAGCCAGTATGTTGTACAGACAGCATTGGATTGATAACACTAGAAGTCAACAATATGAATGTTGTAGGTGCCACTAGTGCCTACAAAGCCTAGGTGGAGTGTTTCAAAGGTCTTTAGGAAGAGCCTTGAAACAATTACATTTAAATCATAATTTTTTCTATTTGCCTTATTATGCTTTTAGAAGTTCTTGTTTTCAATATTTTCCCTACAACCATGATGATTAAAAAGTGATTAGAAAAAAATCCCAACCCCAGAACTCTAAAATGAACCCTGAGATGCATGAAATCGCATAAGACAAGAAGCTGAGGCTTTAAAAAGGAAACAAATACTGTAAGAGATGTGATACAATGCTCGGAACCAGCAGTACCTCCAAAGGATATCATGGTGCTGAAAACAGAAAACACTTGAAAGTAAGTGTTTTATTCTTCTTGGAAGAATGAAGAAGAGCTGGTGAAAATGAAAGGTTTTATGTGGAAAAACCCGTAGACACGCTGTGGTTATAGCACAGGAGGTATTGTATGCAACAGCAGCCATACTTTGGGCTGCTGCTGTGCCAACAGTTGTGCTGCATTTCCATTGATATGGACTTACACTAAAATTGAATAAGATTTGAAATTTTCTTCTATTTTATGAGTAATGGATTTTAACCAGGAGTTGGATACATTAAAGGACTCTGAACAGTAGAAGCATAGGGTAAAAACGCACACCATGTTTGTCCATCACTGTCTTCTACAATGCCACCATTGTTTTCCATACTGTACTACAAGAAAAACAGCATTTTAGAATTGCAGCTGCTTTTCTCATGGTTAGCTCCCACTGGTAGCTCATAGTTTCTTAATCATTCGTACACGCAGACTGTGTTTTTTGGAGAGCTGGAAAACCAGTTTGTACCAACCTGAAATATGACATAAGAAACAAGGAGGACACTTTGGTCTCCATTAAGTATTGCTGTCCATGCACAGTCAGCAATGAGAAAACATATGTTACAGGTCCCTCTTTCCAGTCTCAGAACTCTTCATATACATCAGTTCAACAGTCTTTCACGGAAACGGAAGGGAGACAGCATTATGCTCATTTTTATAAACAGGGACATTAACTGCTGTTAACGCTGCTTAACTGAGAAAAATATTTGTTATCATCTCCATACGCTCCAGGAAATTATTTTAACATGAGTCCTGAATATTCATATTATGCTGTTACTGGAGTTACTAGGCAATACAAAGCTGAGAGTGATATGGTTAGGAGTGGCCAAAAAGTCCACAATAGTGTGTGAGAAAGGCCAGCCCAGAACAGCTATTCACAGCTATCCTCTTCTTCCTGGGCAAGGCAAAAGCTTGAACTCTTACTTACAGGATGGATGAGTACTCAGACCATGAGGGGGCAGTTATTTCCTCTTACTAATTCAGAAAGTAATCATTAGTGTCTTGTGGGGAAAGGTTTTCCCAACCTATAAACTTTTTTCCATCCCGCAACGGGCTACCAAATTGAAATTCTGAAGGGAAGTATGATGTCTTGTGTCAGTCAAGGTACCATGATTTTAATAATTTTGAACTTACACTCTAATCAATTAAGGCTGTACCCATCAGCTCATCTGTCTGGACATCTGTCTCTCTAGATGTCTAACACCACTGGGTGTTAGTTTCCTCTTCCTTCCATTCCTTTGGAAGACTCAGCAGCTAATGTGTGTGAGAAAATTTGTGGGTAGAAAGAGGGATCAATAATATACATTTTCCCATTGCCGACTGCGTGCAGACAGGAGTATGTAATGGAGGCCAAAGGGTCTCTCTTGTGTCGTATTTCAGATGGCACAAACTGGTTTTCCAGTTCTCTCAAACAATAGCATTTCCAAAAAGTGCTTGAAATGGGCAGGATAGAGTATTTTGTTTAGAAAAATGTCAAAACAGTTAATTTTGAGAATTTCAGGACTTCCTCCTGCTCCGAAATTTTTTTCTTATAAAACAAAGTAGCTGTTCTGTGCCAAATTTATCTGTAATGATCATTGGAAATATCCTCTAAATCACAGAGATCCAGTGATCACAAGGAGTAGACGTCTTTCACGATGTGTAGCACGATGAAACATATCCATATCTGTAGGGGAGTGGCAGGTTTTTTTGTGGTAGGGAAAAATGTTAATCTTACAGTGTGTTTGCAGGGGTCAGCTGCAAATTCATGAAGCCTGATTATCAAGACATCTATTTTGCAGATAGTGGTAACACGAATAATGATATTTAGTAATTGCATAGCACTGGTACTATGTGTATGCAAACTTCAATCACTTAAACCCCTTAACCCCCTGCCAGCATTGTGAAGAAGGAACTGAAGGAATTATTTCTACTGCTTTATAAGAAAGGGAGGCTAAGAGGTGAATTGTGATGTAAGGTCAGAATGACAACTCAGAGAGGGTTTTCCAACCCTGAGCTGCTTCCCTTGGGCAGTGGTAATAGAGGAAGCCACTGAGTTTTAGAGAAACGAAAGTCTGGCAGAGATCTGCTGGGCTGGCAAGGGCAGTTCCTTACCAAACACTCAGCCAGCACGCTGATGAGTATGTATAAAACAAAAAATGAAAGGGAAAAACCTTTAGTCAGTGGTCACAGTGAAATTTGACATGACTTTGCAAGGACATCATCGGGTAATTGGTGTAAGGTGTTGTATGAACAGAAAGGTGTGAAACCTCTGCTTTGCATGAAGAGTCAGATGACTTCCAGGCAGCAAAATGAAAAAATGCCATGGTTTCATTTCCTACTGTGTTTGGAACAGATGACAGTCCAGCTGTGACTATGGAGCCACACAGAAGGTCCACTCCAATTCTGTGCAGCACAAGACTTTTCAACACTGTTCTGGCATCTCTTTCAGCTAGATTAGGACTAGTGCGCAGGCAAAGGGCTTGTGTTAGTGCTGAGCGTTCAGTCCCCTCCAGCATGCACTCAATAGATATCTACTAAGGAACATGAATAAAAAATTGGATGCTCTTAGGCCCTTGGCTCTGTCTAGTAAAGGGCGGATATTTGCAAGACAGCCCCTATTTTGTTTGCAACTGTGTTGATGCTCAGGAAAGGCAGTGTAGAGGAGCCATCTGAACCTGAGCCTTCCTCACAACCTCACTCTTTGTGGTTCTTGGGCAACAAGACATAGACTGGACAATAGTGATCTGTTTCATCACTTTTGGGCAGAATGGAAGCAGAACAGGGCTGGGAGGGGCGCAGAACCCCTGGTCAAGGACCCTCACGTTCTGACCATCTGCTGTAGGCTGTTACCTAGTTTCAAAATGATTTGCAGAAAGGTAATGGTGTGTGTCAATAAAAGAGAACATCATGAGACGAGCATGTCAACGTTAACACGGTACCATTTATTCAAATGTAAAGGATTTGGAAAAAGAATCCTATATTTCTGTATTAGAATACATTTCTGTCCAGCTCATGATTTACCACAGAACATTCAATCCTTTGTGTGAGAATTTGAATGTGGAGATGAGTGGAAGGCCTGAATCTATCCTCCACAGACAGGAGAGAGTACCTGGAAATCAGACCTGCACTCAGAAGATGGCATGACAGAGCCAAATGTCATGGCTTTCTTCTTCTTTGCCTAATTTCTTGCCTCAGTTCATGCTATAATACTTGTAGTGCTGCTTAGTGGGCAAAGGACCACAATAGGACCAGGAGACCCTGGTTGTGTTCCTAGATTTGCCTTTCCTAGATGCTGAATGATCATGAGTCATCCCATTGGTCTCTGCTTCCATTTTCTTGCCTGCAAAACTGGATATTTGACAGTGGCCTCCTCTGAAAGGTGAGGAGATCTAGTGATAAAATTAGCCGTATAAACCCCCAAAACTTTAACCAGGATCTACAAAAGGTGAGCTGGAAAAACTCTTTCTTTCTGATATTTCATACTCCTGTTATTCTTAAAAGTTTAGGAGCAATGGGAGAGGTCACTTGCGAGGTACAGCCTGCTGTGGATGAGATGCGTGTCTGACAGGCTTGACGAGGCAGTCTAACCCGGCACAGTCACTCTAGATGAATAGTTCTCTGCAGAGGAGGGCAGTGGTACTGACTTAGTCTTTCAGCTCCTGGAATTACATCTTCTGCCTGGCTGGATAATTACAGCAATTAGTTGTGTTCAGTTGTGTTGTGATTCATCCTCAACACATTAAGAAGACTGAGCTGATTGAGTAAAGAATCTCTCACAAACTTCTTACTTGCAGCTTTTCTTTGCACAATCTCTAGTAATTCAACAGAAAAGCACTGCTCAAATTAGGACCTGTAATGGTAAAAATTAGGTTTGATGACCCAGTCCCTCTTCCAGATGTATGTTTCTGACAGCATAAAGAGTGTAGGAACTCTTGTAACTCATGTAACAGGAATCATTTTCCTTCTGCCACGTGACATCTCCCTTCCAACACTTTGCCAAAGTACTGCTTCATAGGCTCATGGCCAGTTGGTGTGCCTCAGCATGTGTCTCTCACCTTGCAAAATGTTCTTGGTTTTCCTGTATGTATAACACTACATTTAGCTGTGCCATAACATGCCGTTCGACTGTGCTTGCCTTGCAAGGCAATCCAGATGTTTCAACATTACCGATAGCTTTGTTCAGTGTGCTGACATTTATGAGCACACTTCAAAGTGTGAATCCACTTTGAAATGTGAGTCCACTCTGAATCTTGGTGGGACCTCCATTTTGTCTCCATCCCTGGAGGTGTTTAAAAGATCTATACATGTGGCAGTTAGTTAGGAACATAGTTTAGCAGCGGACTTAGTAGTGTTAAGCTAATGGTTGGACTCAATGATCTTAAGGGTCTTTTCCAACCTCAATGATTCTATGATTCTAATTTCTAGCACAGAATCATAGAATCAGAATGGTCTGGATTAGAAGGCACCTTTGAGGTTGTCTAGTCCAACCCCTCTGCCTTTCAGAGGAGGCCACGGTCAAGCATCCAATTTTGCAGGTAAGAAAGTGGAAGCATGATAACTGCATTTTTTTACAGTGTTTTGAAGCATCCTTGAATAGCCTTATCACCTCACCTCCATGTCAACACTTCCAGCAGTCAAGTTATCGCTTAATCAGTTTTAATTTCCTAAACTAAAACCAAAATGGGCATTGCATACTGCTACTACCCCAAGCAGATTACAGCCCTAATTTTTGTGCAGTACTGTTGTGACGTGTGCCATCTCTCTACGCTGCTATTCCCAGGGAGTTTTAGCGTGCAGCTTTTGGGCCTGCGATTGGTGGTGAAATTCAGTTCGCGTCTCTGCAAAATGGCAATTCCCTGTTGGCAATGGTAGTAGTAGGCTAGATCTATTCCACGGATGGAGGTCCTCTTTCAAGCTGCAGGTAAAAAGTGTTTGATGGCATTAGTGGTCATTTGCTGAGATAGGAGATGCTGCTGGGGAAGGGGCCAGCTTCTTGCAAGGAACACCCAAAGAGCCATCTGGGGCTGTGCTGGAGTGCTCAAATCATACCTGCTGGGGGCCAGTTTAATTCTCATCTCTTTCTGATGAGCTACAGACATCCTCCACTGCTGACTGTGTGAACTGAGCCCACAAGTGCTCTCTTCCTGATACTCTCTCTTTTCTTTTTCCCTATGGGCTCCTTCTTTCTTTCCCTTGTAGGCTCCTGCCGACCCTGCATTCATACAGGCCTAAAATTACAGCCTAAAATTACAGTCTAAAATTACTCTGGTTTTTTCATAAGACTCTTCACAGTGAGCTCTTTTCCTATGATATCTATCAAAGCAGAGTTCAGTTCCTATACAAAACCCTTTTCCCCAGCTATCCTCAATACCGTTGTTTCAGGGGTCTGCATGCACTTGGAGACCATCCTGTTTGTCTTCTTCAGCTGGGCTTTTTCATCCATGTCTTTCTGTTTTCATTCCCTACACACATAAGCGCAAATGAATGGGCAGGTGGGGAACTTTAATTATTGCCAAACATAAATGAGTGTCTTGAGTACTAAATACTCTGCTCCTGCAGACAGTAGACAACCACAGAGGAATTTAGTAAGATGTATCATTGCAACCATGCTGGAACGTCATTTTCCCTGAGTCTATTTTGAATCTGGAGGTGAAGAATGACAAAGGGGCAGAAATGCACTTTAGACCATGGAAAGAATGCAAATAGTGTTTCACAAAAGGACAGCAGTAGGGAGAACACTTAGATCTCTAAGTGACTCTGAAGAATGCCATGGCAATCTCAGTGGTTACTTTAAAAGAATACCGGAAATTAGTTGACTGTTATACTGACCCTTTAACCACACCATATGATTTTTTTCAGATAGGGTGTTAAGAATGTGCTTGAGCCACAATACATACTCCTCAATCAGTATCATAATTTCCTCCTTTTCCCCAACCACGTGTGAAAGAAACTTCAGAATCTGCCACGTAAATGTTACCCATTGACGAACCACTGAAAATTTTTCCAGGACCATGCTTTAAGAAAGATTGCTTTCGAGGGATTCCCTTGATTAACCAAAAATGAAGGCTTCTTATCTAACACTATCTTGTCTAAATATACACAGGCTGTGATGACGAAATAAAAAATTTCAAGACCAGGTATAAATACCACTGACAGGCAGATGAAGTTCATTCGTCTACTTTCTTCTAATAGAAGATTTAACTATTAGAAGCTGAAGCTCACTGCTCTCAGAACTGACATCTCCCAGAACTTATCTGAGCATTTTAACTGAACCATCACCAAGAAAATGACTTGCCAGAACTACAGCTTGTTTGTTCTGTCTGTCATCATGATTTATTTTGGACGTTTTGGAAATAGCTTAATTCTTGCTCAACTTCAAAATGATATAGACCAACTGAAAGCTGACTTTGTAAGTATGGTCTTCTACTGCATTTCTCTTCTCTTTTTGCTTGTGCTTCAAATATAGTCCAGACTTGAGCACTGCTTGACATACTCAATCTGTACCAATAGAGGGTAACCATGGAACACATTTTATGGTTATATCTTTTTTAAACAAGAATATCGACAATTTCTTTGGTTTTGCTGACCTTTTTCACTAATATGACTCAGTTTTTCAATAGTCATAGTTAATGTAGTAGTTTGCATTTATTTCAGGGGCACTCTTCCTTTCACAAGAGCTTCTCCTAGCTCCAGTCAGCCTTTGATTAGATGGAATGTTTTATGACAAGAAATCTTAATGCAATTTATGATGAATGAATTAATCTTGATTCAGTTCTATTCAGATGCAATTTACTGACACTTTTTTAGTTTCAAGTTAGCAATGTTAATGGGGGCTTTAGTATTAGTTAGCAATATAAACAAAATGGAGAAGAACTTTTGCTTTAACAAATGCATCTGGTACTTGTAGTAGTAGTAGTAGTAGTAGTGTGTTGCCCAAAGGTGGTTCTTACTGCTTGTTCTTTTGCATCCTCCAGACATTCTGCTTCCATATCTGTGACTATGACCTGGCATGGGAATGTTATCTGGCATGATATTACTTCTTTTGAGACAGAATTTTGATAACTTGAGAACTGTAATGTTAATTTACCTATCTTCATCTAGAAGGCGTTAAAGTAATTCACAGTTAAATTCAGCTGGGATTAGTCATAGAGATAACAGATCTACAATAGCGTCACTTCTAATTAACAGCTTCTATTCTCAGTATGTTTTGGGTTTTTTTTCCTTAAATGCATGAAATCAACTGCAAGAGTCTGCTCCTATTTTCATCTCTGATTTTGTCACAATTTTGTGCATATGAAAGTTGAAATTTGGTAGTCAGAGAATCACCCTGAAGTGTCACACAGCCTAGTGTGATACTTCAGTGTTTGCAGATTGATAGTAAACTGGCTGTAAAATCGGCATTATATCTTAAATTTGTCATTAGCATAGATCAGAAAGATTCTCACTAAAGCATATATAACTCTGTCGGAGAGATCCTGAGCCGTGGCGAGCTTCTTGCACTGACATTAAAAACTCTGGTCCACAGCAGGTGCTCGCCACCTTTCAGAAGAACAGCAAAACAAGGTTTGCAATGTGCTCAGCACGGCGAGCCAATCAGCCTACGAGGTTTCTGTCAGCCTGCAAGTTTTCCCTTTGCACTCACTGTATTTAAATTACTGAGCTGACAAAAAAAGGAAATAGTGACTGTTGTATACAAAAAGAAAAAAAAAGACACACACACAGAAGAGGAAATGATTCAGTTTACCTTTCCTTTGTAGAATTGTCTTGCTCTTTGTTTCCTAGAATCTGCCACTCCGTGTGGCTAACATCTGATGCTTGAACTCCGTCCCGGCAAGCCTCTCAGTAGTCCATTAACCTTGTATATCCCCACACCTGACTGTGGGCTACTGGGCTATTCTCCAGTTCTACAAACTGGTTTTATAGTAAAGCTAATTTGTTCTTCTTCTTCCATATGAGATTTTGCTAAGACTGGATAAATTCAAGGCCACAGACTACATACTGGTGGACTTTGACTTACCAGAAAACATGCCAAGATCAGATTTGACAAGTTTCTAGCCAGTTGTTATGCTTATAAAGTTTGATTTTCAGCTGTCAATACCAAAACTTGCAAGCGTTTGGTCAAATAGGTGGTGCTAAATGTCTCTATTCAGATGAGTTACAGCAGGAGAAGACGTTGAACAGCAGACTACTGCCGTTTCTGGTACCAGGCAGTCATCCAATGCAATTTGGTGCTCAGAGAAGTGAAAGCATTGTAAAAGCTATAGGCCAGTGGTGCAAAAATCACGTCTCTCTGGTTTTTACTGCTCATTTGGATAGAGAACACAAATTTGCCTTGTGATAAGTATCGTCTGTATAACAGATACGTTTCTTCTTTGTTGCAGAACTCAAGTCATTCAGACGTAGCTGACGGTGGACCTATTTTTACAGAGAAACTGATAAACTGGACAGAGGTGAGTCAGAACCAGATATGACAAAGCATCTCAGGCGCTTTGCGGGGCACTTCTGGTACAAAGCAGCTCCCAGGGCCAGCGTAACCAGACGGGGTAAAACAAACACGAGCAGAGGCCGCTTCGGTAGCTTGGAAAGGAGAAAACAATCCCCATAAAAATGCTTCCCAGAAGGGTCAAGGTGCTTTACGCTGCACCGCAGACCGATCCCGAGGTACAGCCGGGCGCAGGAGATGAATTGCAGCATCATCCTGTTCCAAGCGGCAGTGAGAACCCGTGTGCTGCATTTCAGCTTCATTCGTGTTCCTGCTGATGGGCACTCACAGACCTTTCTTTCTGACTGTATTTTTCAACAGAGAAATGAGAAAAGGATCATCCTGAGCCAGATTGTTTCCATGTACTTGGAAATGCTTGAAAACACTGACAAGTCAAAGGTGCACGTCAGGCACATATCTGAGGAGCTCTATACTCTGAAAAACAGCCTTCCTGATGGCTTACAGAAGGTGAAGGACCTCATGGACCTGGCAAAGCTTCAGGTAAGGCTCTTCCTCTGCCTCCAAGGCTCATGACACTATATTTTCCAGTTGAGATTTGAGTGTGACTCAAGCCAATAATGCTTCAGTAACCCATCTGGTAAGCCCCGTCTGGCTGAGTTCACACTGGAAAACCCAATGTTTCCAGCTGCAAGGGCTGCTGCAGGTCTGCGGTGCGGGGTGTCAGCGTGGGGGCCGCCCTCTCCGAGTCTTGCTGGCGTCTGGCACAGAGGTGCCAGCAGCGCTGCTGCGTCGTCTGCCCACCAGAACTGCCACTGACACGGCCATTCGTGGTTTAGAAATCGGGTGGGAAAGTTGTGCTTGGCTACGTCATGCCTCCGCGGGCTTTGGAGACACTTGGCTTATCGAGCGAGTGCCAACGGCACAAAACGCCGACCTCTGCAGAGGTCCGCAGCCAATACCCCGGTGGAGTTAGCTGCTTGCGGGTAACTCATCTGTCATCGCAATAACTACAGAGTAGCTCCATTTCACAGAATATCACAGAATCATGGAATGGCTTGGGTCGGAAGGGCCCACCAAAGGCCATCTAGTCCAACCCCCCTGCCGTGAGCAGAGACACCTTTGACTCGATCAGGCTGCTCAGAGCCCCGTCCAGCCTGGCCTGGAATGTTCCCGGGGACGGGGCTTCTGCCACCTCTCTGGGCAACCTGGGCCAGTGTTTCACCACCCTCATTGTAAAAAATTCCTTCCTTATCTCCAATCTAAATCTGCCCTCTTTTAGTTTAAAGCCATTTCCCTTAGTCCTGTTGCTACAGGCCCTGCTGCAAAGTTTTTCCCCAGCTTTCCTGCAGGCCCCCCTCAGGCACTGGAAGGCCGCTATAAGGTCTCCCCGGAGCCTTCTCTTCTCCGG
>JAVKLA010000062.1:1849085-1866698 GCA_034782735.1 Sagittarius serpentarius | reverse complement strand
GAGAAGAGAAGAGAAGAGAAGAGAAGAGAAGAGAAGAGAAGAGAAGAGAAGAGAAGAGAAGAGAAGAGAAGACAAGACAAGACAAGACAAGACAAGACAAGACAAGACAAGACAAGAGAAAAGAGAAGAGAGAATGAAAAATGAAAAACCTAACAGGGAAAGTTAAAGTTTCATTAGCCATTGGCAGTGAGACAGTGCATCTCCCCACTACTCTTGATTAAATTAATACTCTGTTTTTTGAATTTAAAGCCAGGACTGGTTAGGAGCTACTTTATTAAAATCTAAACTGAAAAGCCGACGCTCCTTCCACACCTTGCCAAAGGGGTCCATGGAAAAATAATTAAGGCCGTTGGTATACATCCAGCAGGAATAACATTGACCGACCCATCCTGCCTCAGTTGTGTGTACCCAAGGCTGTGCCATTTTCTGTGCTGTGCTGTCCCATGCATTCCTGCTGTTACGCCAGTGAATCTGGCCGAAACCAGCAAGGGTTTTGGGGGGAGGTTATTGCTCAGTCACATAATTTTCCAGGTTCTTCTCATCCTAGTGCTGGGTAGCAAAGGCAGAGCAGTAGGGAGGGAATGAGCAGCTGGGAGATGGAGTAGCAGCTGGCACTGCTGGCAAAAAGTGTTTGTACGCTCTGATTTCAGGAGTTTGGTGGTTTGGGGTTTGTTTGTTGTTTTTTGTTTATTTATTTCCAAGTATCCTTATTTCCAACTGGAAATTTTTTAAAGCTTCTTTAAACCTTTCATGTTAAATCTGACACCAGACATTGCAGAGATTCACCAGTGCTGCCATAGTTACCTAATGACTCAAAGGAATCCCGATAATTTGTTTCTCACGTTGGACTCCCCCTGAGTTTTCCCTACCCAGTGTAAGTCACTGAGACCCATTTCTACAGGGTGCTTAAGATAAACTGCTGAACTAATAATTCCTCACTTTGCTCTGTTAATGCGGTAATAGTGTTTGAGAAGAGTATCATAAAAATCAGCCGCCTCAATACCACATTTTTCCCCTCAGTTGTATACCATACAAATGAGGTGAATTCCTTTTAACAGGAAAAACCTGTCATCTCTTCTCTCACATCCATGGGAGTCCTGGGTCTCCTCTTCTGTGTCATTCCTCGCTCTATCCAATTAAGGAAGGCATTTCCAGCTAAGTTAAATTTAAGTATGAAACGAATTTTAATGGCTACCCTCAATATTTCCAAAGAGAAACCTAGCAGAAGCATTGGGCATTTTTACTGAAGGTCAGTCAGCGCAATTTTTTCCAGCTACGCAACCTGAGAAAGAGAGTTAATAGATGCACATGCACAGGAGTGAAAAGATATTATCTGCTGTCTAGTAGTTAAAATTAGAAAGGGGAAAAATCAAAAGAAACGACAGCATTGTCTCAGAAAGTCACTGCGGTTTATGCATCACTTCTGCAGCATATTGATTCTGTCCTTACTCTCTATTCCTGCATATTATCAGCACTGATTTTAATCTGCCATTTTATTGCCTTGCCACTCAGTATTTTGAAGTCCTTTAACAGTTCTTTGCAGCCAGACCCCCTTTCTGGTATCCTGAATAACTTAGTGGATCAGCAAACTTAAGTATTCCACAGCTCACCCCGTTTCCCAAATTGCTGATGGCGACATTAAATGGCGCAGGCCCCAGGCAAGCCCTCCCATGACTGAACCCGCTTAACTGCAAAAACCGTTCACTGGTTCCTGCCCTTATTTCTTATCTTTAAACAGTTGCATATTTATGTGAGGACTTTCTTATCATGTAATAGCTTAACTTCTTTGGTGG
Organism: Sagittarius serpentarius; assembly: GCA_034782735.1. Classification (NCBI taxonomy): domain Eukaryota; kingdom Metazoa; phylum Chordata; class Aves; order Accipitriformes; family Sagittariidae; genus Sagittarius; species Sagittarius serpentarius. Next base: position 1,864,905 of record JAVKLA010000062.1, on the reverse strand, counting down.
CTTTACAGTGCGACTCAGCTGAGATTCATTTGAAGAGCCGAGGACATGATGCTATTTTGGCTCCCCTTTGTCTGCACATTTTCTGGCTTTTCAGTAAAGTCTGGTATAACCGAGAAGTGTGGTATATCCTGTCACAAATGTCATATTTACTATCCTCTTGTGCACCACATTTATCCGTGGGCCCACTCTGCCTCGGTGTTGTGTGGTGGGGATGCCAGCTTTCCTGGTTCGCAGTTTCCTGGGATTCCCCTGAGGCCTTTTAGAAAACTGATAGCCAAAAAGCCCACTTTGTGCATCCCTGGTGTAGGGGCAGACAGAGGAGCAGGTTATATCCCCCACACTCTGTAGTTCAGCTGTTTCACCCTTGAGTCCTGCAGGACGCCTGGGCGAAGGCTGTCAGCTCAAATCTGTCCCTGCGGTCATCTTCCTCCGCTCATCTAGGAGTGACCGTGGGGCTTTTCTGGTCAGTGGAAAGCGGGAATAATAAAAAAGTCTAAGAAGGTCTGGAGGTGGAAAAAAACCCAAACCTGGCAGACGGGTGTGGGATTTTCAGCCCAAAATAGCTATTCATGCAAAACCTCTCACCTCTCTGCTGTCTTGTGTGGGACAGCGAAGTAAGAACAGCAACTTCTGCAATGCATGGGATGTATGTAGGCTGCTGGAGTAGGCGAGGAGCAGCATAATGGTCTAGCAACAGCAACAAATACGACTTCTGGGGGCATTACGTAGCAGTTGGTCCTGATGCAAGCTAGCAAAATAAGGCCACCCGTCTGCCAGCTTCCTCCTTTACTCTTCTTTCCAAGGTTCCCTCTCACAGTGAGCAAACTCTTTCTGGGAAGCAATAAGGAAGGTCTATGCCAAAATTTCACCTGCAGAGGCAAGCAGGGTAATTCCTTGATCCATGGCAAAACCAGCTGGGGCTGTATGGAGGTCCCATCGTGCCGGAGGGAAATCAAAATTAAAGAGGGCTCAGTTCCCTGTCGCAGAAAGGGGGTAGGAACCTCCTGCACCGCTCCATGCTCGCTGCTACCTCACGGGCGAACGTGTCATTTGCAAGATTTCCCCCCAGACTGCAGGCCTAAGGTGACTTTGACCTTACAAAACAGAAAGCAAGCCAGCTGGGTAAACACGGTCTCTAAATCAACCCAGGGCTGTGAGTTACTGCCACGCCAACACCTTTTGGCTGCCTGCATTTAGTGTTTCGCCGGACCAGGTCCTGTGTAGAATTGGATCTCCTTTTAGGTCCTATGTCTGCTGAGTAAGTGGAGATGCACGGCATGCACGTGTGATACATTATAAAGTTTTTGGTCAATGATACATACAGGAGTATATTGTTTGGAGAAGGCTGAGAACTTCTCTGTGTTCATACGCTGTTCTTTCCAGTGTGCTGCCTATAGGATCACGCTCGTAAGGAGCTGGCAGTTTTCTGGAAGATGCTATTAACAGGAGTAAATGACACTCAGTACGCCTGCACAGATTGGAGTTATGTTATTAAACAAGATGCAATAAAATATATCTGTTTGCATAATCATTTCCACAGAAAAATATTCTTGAAAAGTGTACCATCGTATACATTGAACCCAAAGCCAAAGGCACGTTGAAGGGAAGTCATTCCACAACACACAATTTTATGTTATCCTCAGGCTGTTAATGTCACCAGTGGTAAGGAAATTCCCCTACACTCACCCTTCTTACAGGCTCCTGAAGGTCAAACAACAGATGTGGCTCACTGCCTTCTCTCCCTCCAGGGCAGGCACAACTCTGTCCTCACTCCCCTTTCTTGTCTCCCTGCATTATCTTCCTGTGTCCTCCTCCACAGATCTCTGGTTGCATCCTCAAAGACTGTAGGTGTCAATGATTTATGTTCTTATAAGATCAAATTTAGACTTCCCATTTTAGCTTCATCTTTAGAAGGACCATTGAACAGAAAAACTATGCAAATAATGCTTTTCTATCAATTAAAAATTTATTTTCAGGGATTTATAAAACGCTTCCTCCCCACTTGAGCTGTATTTATGTGACTACACTACTTCAAGGAACCATGATGCTAAATTGAGTGGTGCAACTAACGTTTAAAATACTTACCTGAATTGAAAATTTGGCTGCCAGGCTAAACAAATGCTAAAGAGCTCAGTCTTACCCAATTTCTTGCAATGACCATGTGCAGTTCTTTACTGTCTCTACTGAATAGTCAGTAGGACGCTGTTCACTTGAAGTATATAATTCCTTGTGCAGCTGGTGCTGCTTGAAGTTTCTATTACAGGTTGATTGATTTCAAAATTCACAAAAGTCAATGGAAAGATTGGATTTTGGATATTGACATAAGGCTTTTTTTTTATTTTTACCTTGAATGGTGGGCCCAAACAAATGACTGTAATAAAAGAAAGACTATAGAAGAGGTTGAGACCTTACTATAGATCCTACACTTCCATGATTTTCTATCAAAAAGAATCACCAGTGTTCACACTATTTGTTGAGAATATTCATATTTTCCCTAAATAGTCTCAAAATTCCTCACATTTGCACCTGGTATACAGTCTTGAGAAGTATGAATAACGTGAGCTGCTTCACATCATCAGAAACCCACTACATACCGTGGGCTCTGTTTCATTTGTACAGTCCAGCCTTGCAGTCTTTTGGCTCCTGAATCATGCTGCTCTTTTGCCACTCCAGACACTCAGAGAACAACTTTTACTTGATGCTGGGAAGATTTCATTGCTCACTGTGAAGCTAAATTGTTTTGGTTTTGGTTATAAATAAATGCGCTAAAGTCCTTTCCCTTGTTCAGCCCAGTAGAAGAATGTCTGGGATAAAATGGCTGTGGATTCATGGAAGGGCCATGATTTATTGATAAATGGCAAAATTCTCAAGGTACATAGAATACCAGGGAGCAATTATTTTAAAATGTTTACAGTACCCTTCAGAGATTTGTAGAAAATATATAAAATGCTGTCATTTGCCCTGTGTCATTCATGTGCTTATTCTCTTAGTTTGTAGATTAACAGAGGAGTTTAAGAAAAATGATGTATGAATTAACAAATTGTTGAGATTTCTTATCTGAAACAAACAAGCAGTGATGAAAGTCCATATGTGCTACCCGGCTGGTGATGTTCATGATGCCTATCTAGCAACTGTTTTTTTTCCATAGAGTTTGTAAAAATTGTTTGTTTCTTGAACCCTGCAAAAAATAGCTTGGTATACTTCTCAGATGGTATTTATCACAAGTGGCTAGTGACATGGATATAAATGGAAAAAATTATTCATTTTAAAACCATGAAGTAGTCTTAGTAAGCTAGCTCTTCATCTTCAGAGAGTTCTTATGAATTCTAAAATTACGTATAGACCAACCACACAAATGCTACATGAACATACTGTAGGGAAAGAACAGCAATTAAAAGAAGAAATTCTCATGAATTTGTGCCTGTATCTCCAAAATAAGCTACACACAGATGGACAAAACAGGTATCTTTTAACCTGCACAGAGAACAACAGTGCCTCAGATGAAAAGTAAAAGTCACTTCGGCTAAAAGTAGTTTCTATCCAGTGACAGAAGTTCCTTCCAAATAAGCATTTCACATGCCATAAAAAAACTTTTAAAAGTATTACAAACCCATGTATAGTTTCATTTGTTCTTTTACAGAAATGACATTTGACTACCCGTGGAAGCCACCTGCTCCAAGCCCTGCCTCAAACCGGAGGTCCCCTTGAGGACATGGGAAGGGCTGTCTGATCTCTAGACTCTGACTAGAGCCAGGGAATAGCTCTAGTCTGAAGGTCTGTCCTCCTTCTACAATTCTGAAATGGCTCTAGGCCCTCTTTTTATCCATCCAGCACCCATTTCACATATTTTTTATTTTCTTAGACCATGTACAACATCAATTCACGTATTTTCAATTTTGCTAAGCCGTTTTCTACCCCAAAGGGGCTTTTCCGATAAACTTGCTGAAACTGTCTGAGAAAATGGCTGACAATACAGAAGCAGAATTTTCAAGAAGATGTTTTTAATACTGGATAGACTTCTTTTTGACTTATCAGCATGACCTATCATTTCCAGGACAGGGTGCCTGTGCGCGTTTCTCTGTGGGGCATTTCTGAAAGCACAACGCAGCGATGTGGCAGGGGTCTTGGGAAGCACTGAGTCAGGCTCTCCATCTCAGTCAGCACTTGCCTCCGGGTGGGACAAAATAGGAAATACATCTGCCCTGCCCCTCTTCCCACACGGACATCTCTGTGCCTGCTGGTGCCTGTGCTCCCCAGCGCCTTCTCTGGCTTCATATTCAGAGCGAACGAGCTACAGCTGAGCATCCACTTCGTGGTTCAGACAGGAAAATGAGCACGGTTTTGGAATGATTTTAACCTTCCTCCTCGGTCCTTGTTTCTGTTTCAAATTTCCACTGCTTTCCTGTGACCTCTTTGTAACTAGACGTTTTTCTCTCTGGTCACCTGGCCCTCTTTGTCTCCCACTCCCAGGAAAGTTCTCTGGTTTTTTACCCTGCTTGGCCCTTTCCAGAGCCCAGCCTTCCTGGGTAGATGAATAGGGCCAAAACTCATCCTTTCTTACCCATCTCTTTTCAGGACCTAGTGCTTCCCATGAGATGTGACCCAGATAATGCTGGCTGAGCACAAAGGAAATCTCTACCAGATGAAGGTATGGGTGTTTGTATTAATACAAGCATGGCTATTTTCAGAAAAGCCTAAACCACCCTTTCTCCACCCTCAGCCCCCGTATCTTAAGAAGACTGCACATCATTCAGCCACGCATTGTAGCAGTTTCTAAAAATAAGTATTTACTTTATTACGACCATCCTCATCTCTCTATTCTTTATTTGTTTTTATTGCACTCACTTGCATATTTGGTTTATTAAACTTAGTGGCACCTTGTGAGCTCCTGTCAAATACTGTTAGCTAATTCAGCTGAGTGGATACTGTTATGCTGTCTTTCATCTTTTACGGTATCCATTAATCAGAGAGATTCTTACTCACCCACATAAGAAATAGTGAGTCTAGCAATTAAGTGTGGGAGTTCTACTTCTTGTCTGGCTATTTCTTACCTGTAGCTAATTGGTTTTATCTTCACAGGAAAAGTCTGTGGGTTTTGCTCCTTTTTACTGTTATTGTTTTCTTCCTGGTAGTTATTCTCAGTTTGTCTCTATTTGAGTTAGAAGAGTCCTCCGCCAAAATACCTTCTCAGCCACAGGAATATGCAAAGACATGTATACCAAATTCAGCATCAAAGCAGCTTTTGCTGTTCTGACATATCAGCATGGGCACTGTTACTCAGGAGGACCGAGAGTGGATGGATGGCCTGGAGTTTAAAAATGTCTGACTGAGGGTTAGTCCAAGAAGAAAGATCCATTTCCTTTTCGCTATAGTCCTGCTTTGCCACCCCAAAGTACAGGCACGCACCATTTTATCTTACGGAGAGATGCACACGCTCATGCAACTGGCCCAAACCCCAACTTCTCTGCAGCAGAATTAATTCAGTTACACTTAGCACCTGGACTACACACTTGAGTTTAACCATCAAATAACATTGTCGAAAAGGAAACGCTAGCTTTCATGTGTTTGAGAAGGCTGTGGTGAGGGGAAGGTCTGTAACAAAATTCAGAAGAAAAGGTCCAATGCAGTACCACCATCTGATAGCCTGGTTTTGTGTCACCACATCTGCCTCAGAGTGCCAGAGCAAGCCAAATTTTTTTTCCGCCAGACACACAATTTTAAGAATTGCTGAGCTGTGTGGACAGAAATTCACCTCTGGGCTAAGCAGCAAGGGACCTGCCAGAACATTGCAGGCAGCTCCGCTCCGACCCCTGCCTGCCTTCAGCTTGCGCAGGTGGCTGAAGCAGCAGAAAACCAAACCATAGACCTCGTGAAATGGAGAGTAACTGCTACCATAGCTCACAGCGAGGTACGGCTCAAAGGAGCCGTGGATTCCCTGCATGTCTCTAATAGATAGCACTACATACCTCCTCTTGCTGGACCGCTTGCAAGCAGAGATGCTCTAGCCAACTGTAACAATTTTGAGGTGAGCAAACTTTTATTAAGAAGAGGAATGAATCCCACCGTGATCTTACTCAGTTGTGGTCAGAGCTAAGCAGTGAGCACAGTTTGCAGCAAAGGAGCAAAGAGTTCAAATGCGGCGCGTTAAAGTAGCACTTAAATGTTCTTATTTAGCTGCTCTTTGGTGTAGCTGTTTGTAGAAAAAAGGGCACTAAATTAGTCACAGGGCTATTGAACAGGGCTATGGTTGACTCATAAAAGCAAAGTGGCAATAAAGTAATAAAAAATACAGGCAACAAAAAACAGTTTGTGGTTACTTTTCCAAGATAGTAAAGAAAACAGTGAAAAGGAGTGGCTAATGTCAAGTCAAAGGTGATTAGTACTACAAGGGCGTAGAGAAAGACTGTATCACCTATTGGCCGATAATGCTTTACAAGAAAAAAAATTAATGGTTCATATTCTTTAAAAATCAGATTTTTTAAAAAATGCATTAAAAGGGATATCACCCATGGTAATTAAAAATTGCTCAGACACATCCGTATTGCAGATGCAGAAAGGCAGGGCAAACAAACATCATGGAAATGGGTTCTCTCAGATAACGAAGGAGAAGGCAAATGTGGCTGGAGAGAAACGTGTTTCGGTGCAAAGCGAATGTGGGTGCCGACCTCTCAGCCGCGAGCGAATGGAGGAGCACGTCTCGAGTGAGCCCACCCAGGGACGGGTACCCGTGAGGGAACAGGTCTGCGGTCCCCTCTCTGGGGAAACTGAGGAAGGCGGCCTGAACTCTGGGGTCGCATCCTGGCGCAAGCCGATTGCTGTGATCTCCTTCGATGCTGCAGGTGAATCACCGCCTCCACAGCCGAGGGGTAAATCAACCCAGCCCCAGGGGCTGCCGCTAAGGGTGGGGATGTGTGGTGTGAGTGTGTGGAGCATGTGGAGCATTGGAGCATCCACACTCGGTGCCTGCTACCTCAGGAGAGGCCGAATTCATTGAAAGTTTCCATCCAGCTCCTCAAGCCTTCCTTTCCTGCTCCCACCTGTTTTCCAAGGAAGGTAACATTTTTCCGTAAGTGGAAACCTACACACATTGGCTTACCCATGTTTAATATCTCACATTAATAAAGCAATTTCTGCCTGTAATTTAATTAATTCTGTATGTTCTAGGCTGGTTTATTTGGTGGCTGTGAAGCTGGAGCGGTAATTACATGTATGAGTTCAGCTGGAAATGATTCATTTTCACATTCTGGAGCAGTTATCACTGCAGCATCGGGGTTACCGCTGAGCAAACAGGATTCCCAAGACATGACAAACTGGACTGCAGAAGCTGTGGGAATTTTAGGAGTTGTTAATTTACATTGTATAGAAGCTAAATTTTGTGCCAGAGCTTACCTGGCAAGAATCATTCACTTTTGTTTAAGATGGAATTTGGAGTTTCCCAGCTGGAGCCCTGGGTCACAATGTTTCGTTGTGATCATTTTTGCAAAGGAAGAAAATAAAAAGGGAGCTTTTTTCTTACTTTCTTTTGTTCCAAGTTGCTTATGCAGTAGGGTTAGTTATTTAATATTACACTCGTATTCTTCTTGAGATAGATAGCAAGGTAGATATCTCAAAGTGAAGGTAACAAGGCTGGTGAGATCATTCACAAGTGAAATTCGTAAGTACAACAGAAACCTTGGGAGGGTTGTGTTTCACTTCTTCCCTCCCCTCTTAATGAAAAAGTTGTAGAAAATACCACAAATTTACTGAATTGGTTATTTCTGTTGGCTAGAAAATGTCAGTTTCTTGTAGTACTTTTTGAATTCCTGAGGCAAACAGGCTGACCTCATGTTCTCCACTTTTAGACACAGGACTTTCCAGCTAGAAGCTGTTAAATCTTTTGGTATTCTGCCTCAGCTTTACGCTGTTGGGAAACATGATCAGGGTGTGCCATATGAGGCTAACCGATTTCCCCATAGCAGAGGCTACAGCTCTGTGAGGGTTTTTTCTGCTAGAAAAAAGATCTAGTGAAACCACAGGCTGCTCCGGAGTCTTGCGCATACAGTAGGCTGTGGGGTCAAAGGCACGTACAAGAGGCCAGTGCTGACTTTGTATGATGAGCACAACTGCCTCAAATAAGCGCACTCTTTATGCAGGGAGTTGCTACCAAAAGTTTCAAGACAATATATGGAAAATGGTAGGTCTGGTAGGACCCTGGTAGGTCTCACCAGCTTGTGTACATACCTTTGTCTCAGCAGCTTTTGACTGAAACATGGTAGCACTGAGTTCAGAAGACCAATTTGATGCAGACATACAGTCCTATAAGACTTTTATCCCCAAAGTAAGACCAGTATTTGTGGATAGGTTATACCAAGCCAGCAGATGAGTAGGTGAGTGAGGAAACTCCTGTCCACTTTCTCATACTGCTGGACACTGGACACCATCAGGTTCTAAAACAACCCGGACCGTTTCCTAGAGATTGTGTATAACCAGGATATAGTTCAATGTGTGAAGCAGCAGAAAAATGGTCTCCAGATAGAAGACATCTCTACAACGCACAGAAGATGAGAGGGAAGGTAAAAAGCCATGCCAATGCATACAGGTAGGTTTTGACACAAAGGAGAAAGGGAAACCTGCTGAGGGCTGCAGTGGGGATGGCAACCTGGTTGGCGTGACACACGGAGAAAACATCTTGAACCAGCGTAGATAAGGAGACTGCATCACTCAGGGCCAGACAAAGGGTGCTGGAGGAGAACAAGAAGGAAAATGAAGGTGCAATAAAAACCTGGCTGTTAATTTTTAACTGTGTAGGTGGAAGTAGTGTTGTGTTTGGTGGCAGTGCATTTGTAGATTCTGTAGAACTTGCAAGACTCAGTGACAGCTGGGATGTGAGGACTCAAAGAGAGCTGACCTGAAGGGGATACCTGACTTCCAGGCCTGAGGACAGGTTGCTGGCTTGGATCTATAGGAGGAAAAGTATGACTCCATTTGACCATACTGAACTGAAGTTGGTGTTGGTCATTCACAGAGAGACCACAGGGACTTTAGTTTGGGTAGAAAAAGACAAGTTCAAGGCGTGGAGCAGATTTTCCTCAGCACAGAGATAAAGCTGAATGCCTGCCTATGAATGAGATTGTTAAGAAACAAGAGTGAAGGAGTGAAGAGCAAGAACAGGAATCCACAACGTAGCTTGAGAAACCGCCACAGCAAGTTGGAGCAGGTGAAGAGGAAGATCCTCAGTCTAAACAAACAGATGAAGGTACAGGTAGGGAAAGGAAGTATCACAAAAGCCAAGATAATGAAACAAAAAATAGCAGTTAACTGTCAGATGAGTTTGGGATACTGACTAAGAGTCTGGGCAGGGAGAAGTCAGGAAAGACTGGGAACAGCTACTCCAGTGGAGTACAGGAAGCAGAAGACGTATCTATCATTTGGAAAGGCTCACATTTTCAAAGCAAACCAGTGGTTCTATATGTGGACAGGACCATCTCTTCCAATGACTTATAGTGAAAATCTGAAGCCAGGCTTATCAATCCTGAAGGAATTTAACTGATACGGCATGAAATACACAAAAAGTATGACTAAAGAAGTATCAGATAAAGAGAATCTAAGAATGAATGATAACCATCAACTGAGGTGAGTGAAAATGAAAGCTAAATGGGGAAGGATAAAGCCATTGAAATTCAGAATGAGTGAAATCAGATTTCACATTTGTTAATTCCACTTAAGGGTCAGTTTGATATTGCACATTTAGCCTGTGGCACAAGGACCCTGCTAGATCTTGGATCAAGTTCTTCTAAATTGTAGCTCTACATGCAAACTATAGAGGTATGCTTTCCAATTTAATGCCAAATACCAAATTGTATTTAGAGGGAGTTGTTGGTGTGGTATGAAACCATTCGTCCGTTCCTTTGAGAACTGATAAAGTGCAACACAAATCATTCGTGCACGCCAGCCTTCATTAAGTCCCTTCTACATTTGTGTACAAAATGCTGGAGAAGGGACCGCTGAACTCTTCCTGTATGCTGATCTGTGGTCTCCACCAACTTTGGAGGCCAATGGACAGCTATCAGCTCTCACCTCTGCTTACAGACCACCCCGCCATTCTGCTTTAATAGTGATGCATCTTCTGCTTTGCCCGCTGAGGCCAGGTCCCTTGCTGTGTTGTTACGTACGGTATGACCTTCCGAAAGTACCGTCCCCTAGTTTGTCTTCCGCAGTGAGTTTGTCAAAGATGTCTCCTCGCAAGTCAAAATAAAAGTCTGCTCTTCAAGTTAATTGTACACGGGGAAGTTGCACCTTGTGACAAGGAAAGCAAAGAGTCTGCAGCTCAGGCTGCCTTTGGAGGCAGCTCTATCCTCGCCCAAGCCAGGTTACAGCTTTCAATGGCTACAGTCCATTACTATTACTGGAACAACGCACAGTCAGGCATTTTGAAACCGCATCCAAAAATCTCCTGCTTGCAGAGTCTGGGATGAGTCTGGGTTACTCATATATGCCCATATGTGCATGCATATCCACACGATGACCTCGTCTTTGGGATTTTAGTCATACAGCTAGGCTATAGAAGGCTCCTACCAGCAAAATCTCTTTGATGCGCGTGGTTTCTGTGACACTGCAGCGAAGAAATCCACTTTCTTGGGAAGCTTTCCCCCTCTGCATGAGGAGGGCAGCTGCTGTGGGAGCTGCACTGCCAGATCGGGGTGCCTAAATTAAAAGTGCCGTGGCACCGATTCGCACCATGCCCTTGGATACACCCCTTTATGAACCTGTTCTCTGTAACAAGCAACTATAGTAACATGCAGCCATAAATTGAAGCTAGTGATACTCTTTCTCCTCTGGTTTCCAGTACAGTCAGGATGCAGAAAACGGCCGTGAAAAGGTGTACACTCCCGGTCATCTGGAGCAGAAAGGCTCGCAGTGCCACGTAGCGGGGAGGAGAGCTGTCGGGCTGTCCCGCGGCCCCCTCATCCCGGCACAGCGGCACACCACGTGCGGCCCTTGATGGCCAAGAGCCCTTCGATGACTGATCTAACCTGGGCCACGGGACGCTGAGATGAGCAACTGGGAACTTCTGGGAGATGACGAAGGTCAGACTACAGTCCCATGCGGTCACAGCCTCTACACTGGCCCCAAGGAGGGTGCAGGAGCCCCACCATCTCCCACGCCCGGGTTGGCCCCTGGCACCCACCTGGGGAGCGGGGGCAGAGGGCATGCATGGCTGGCACGGTGCAAGCCGGGTGGTTATAGCCCCCTCGGCTCTGCATTTCTGGTCTTATCCCTCGCTGCCTCACGCTGCTGATCTAGCTGTGTGTGGGATGTGTAAACAGATGGTTTTCAAAAGGTCAGGTTGGAAAGATATCTAAAACATGAGCAAATACACCCAAGAAAAAAGTACTTTGAATGTTTTGCTTGCTCCCCACTTTCTGTCAGCCTGTTCGAAAGGTCACCAGTGCTTTTACCACATGACTTTCTGCTATCCTAGGCCACAAAGCACCACCCTTTAAACAAAACGTGCAGTGTTCCCAGGTACTTTTGCACAGCAGAAACGATTTCCTCCAAGCAAAAGCAAACTGCTCAGCAGAGACGTGGGGCTATGTAGCACCACGCAGCTTGTTTCTTCACCCACCTGTGCAATGCCAAGCCAAAGCTCACGCATGTGATTATTGAATCAGCACATACCACGCACTTTGGCCAAGCGTGCACAAAGCACCACGCGAGGTCGAACGGCGGCTCCTCAAACCCCTTTACATCAGCCAGCCCGGGCACAAACTGAATCGAGGCGGTGCTGTTTGGATTCAGCCCGCCAGGCAGGCGAGGTGCCCAGCTAGCCCCACGGCCGCAGCGTTCGGTCGTCTCTGCCTCCACCCCGGACCAGCACAGTGAGTGCTTATCTTCATCTGCCAGATTATGAAAGATCAGCTTGAGGAAAGATTGCCAGCTGAGAAGAACGGCTTCGCACATTTCCTGGCTTCGCTAGTCGGTGGAGGGCAAAGGGCTGAGCAAACTGAATCCTCGTCTCTTCCGGGTGGCGAACATGGGGACATAGGAAAGCATTTTACACGGGAACGACCAACTAATATGGATGCTGCTAGTTCTGATCACCTTCCTTTTTCCCTTGGAAAGGAGAAAAAATGTAATTTTCATTACCAGCATTATTCATTGTATGTATCACAGGAGGGAATATCCAGTGACAGCTGAAGCCCTGCAGAATAAAGTTTCAGCTACATGTACTGTCTAATACTTATTTATGCCTTATACTACCTATACCAGCCACTTCTCTTTAAGTCACGTAAAGCAAATCCCTTTGGCGCTGGGAGCTATGCCTCTAGGAGCTGCACACATTAATGTGAGATAACAAGTAGGAAACCATGATGTTCTTGTTCGTATGCACAGCTTAGACCGACACACAGAGCAAAAGAGATCTTTTGCACGCTCCTTCGGATCTGACTGATCACTAGAAACACCCCTTCCCATAAGGCCCCGCAGAGTAACACGGTTTATTGTGACAAAGGAAAATGTCTGTAAATGTCTTAAAAATTATTATTTGCCATATGCTTTTTTGATGCTTGGCACAAGCTGCGGTAGGACAGCAGCCAGTCCAGCTACTGTTATGAAAAAACAAACAAGAATAAATCAAATCAAATAATATTTCTCATTTGTTAGAACGGGCTTGCTTAGTTTCATTTTGTATTGCTAGCCCACAGAAGGCTTACAGGAAATTTCAGCTGGTAAAATGTAAATTTACCGTAATTGTGTATTAGCACCAGATGCAGCTGACCACAAGATACACGCTTTAGAAAAAAAATAAGCGCTCGTTCTAGCAGGGCAGTAAGCAACAGGAAGCAAACCTGCCTGATGCTACCACAGGTTTTTAAGCCTGCGACTCTCAGAAAAAATGTACACTATACCTCCAAAGCACGCCATGCATTCTGATGAAATTCCCACAAGGAAAAAGACGTACGGTAGAAAAAGTTAAACTGCAGGGAAGAATGATGCTTTTGTTTCGTTACCTTACAGCGTACTGCTCTGAGGGCCGGTGGGACATATTGCTGGCACACAAAGAAAAAGCTGAGTTGGGGGGCTCCCTGCCCTCTGGCAGGACGAAGAGCTGCTCTTCCCCGCGAGCCTCACGAGACATAAGCTTTGAGCGTCCCGGGCGGTTGCTGAAGCTGAAGTTCACATTGCTCGGCTGTGAAACGATCCTCTGCAGGCGGCAGCGGACAAGCAGCACTGTCAAGTCGTCATGACTCTCTTCTTTCGTAGGTCCCCTCTTTCGGCCTTAAGTACACTGCCCTTGGCCGCCCTGACGTTTTTTTTGTGCTGCCTCTTTCCCCTCACTTCATCTTCCGTGTCTGACGTGGTCTGTCTTCGTAGCGCCGGGTGCTCGGTGTCCTCCCATACGCTCCTCAGATTAATTTCTTTCATTAGCTTTTTGTCTCTGGCCCCTCTCCAGACACACACTGTCCGCAGTCCCTGGGATAAGGTGGGGGTTTTATTACAGGCTGGTCAGTAGTCGCTCCGTGACTACTGTCCACCTCCTCCCGCCTGACCATTTCTCCCTCTTCCAGCTCTCCCCCCCGCCTTACCCCCTTCTCGCCGCTCCCTCACTTGTCTCACAGGGTGCTCAGGCCGTGTCCTCGCAGGCGTCGGAAGCCCACAGTGAGCAAAGCCCGCTAGCACACCTGGCCAGGTGACTCCTGGGACCTTCTACATGCTACCATGAAGCGACTCTGTGAGACTAATTTGATGGGAAATCAGCTCAGGTAACTCAAAGTGCCCCTTCGTGAGACACCAGCGCTGTAACGGCCCACTTGCATGTATGTATACAAAGACAATTCCTATGCCGTGCTCCACGTCACGTTGCCCATATGTGCCTACTTTCCTGCTTGGTTGTGTCCACCATCGTGTGTTTTTCCCAGTGTTACACTAAGGGAAAGTCTTTGGGGCAGAGAGCTTCTCTTACTGCTTTGGCGTGATGGCTCCGGTTATTTGAATAACACGAATCGCTGATATAAACAGAGCAAGGACAGGGAGGGGGGCAGACCAGATACGTACGCACAGTCTCTCAGGTCTCACAGACTGTACGGGGTCCTTGAAGACCTGATCCTGAGTTAGAAAGGCCACGTGTGCTAGTGAAGCTGAGCCTCAGAGCTATAACCAGCCTGAGGAGTGAAAAATACAGGTTGAGCACCCTGAGCACACGGTCTCCTATTGGAAAACGCTGGGGAGGGAGGGAGATGCAAAACCAAATTGCCTATTACTTACCATTAAAAACTGCTAGTTTGCTTACTTCTCCAGTGATGGCCTTCAGGAGCTCTGTAAATAACATTTTGAGATCTCACGATGAGAATATTTACGAAGGCAAAGATTATTAATTCAGCTGCACTGTAAAAAAAAAAAAACAACCCAACCCCCACCCAAAAAACCAATTCACAATGTTAGGGAAAAAACTCGGCTTCAGTTACCCCCAAATAAAACCGGTACTAGACGTTGCAAGACAGACCTGGGCAGCTGCCTTCGAGCCTGTCCCTGCCTTCCCACACCCGTCTTCGAGGAGGCAGGATTTTGTGTGCCTGAGTGCAGCAGGAGAAGACCAGGGAATCCAGGTGCTGTCGTGCGGGATATGAATTCCCCCCCAGATGACTTCCAAACTCATGGCAGAGGGGAGGGGTGTGAAAGGTTTCTCCTCAGGCTCTTGGTCAGCCGGAACATCTGACCTGACCGGATGGCACCAGCAAGCGCGGGGCTGAGGGATTTTGGGATGAAGAGCCATGAAGTCTTCAGCCAAGGGCAACCACAAGGTGCTGGCAGCTGCCTCACGAAACCGTTGTGGACTACGGGAATCCAGCCCCTCAAAAAGACGCCAGTTGCCTGTTTTGCTTACTCATCATGTACCAGCAATCCATTCCATTGCCTTCGGTGGAAAATAGGATTTCTTGACAATTACATCTCCACCTTTCCAGGTGGAATCCAGTTTGCCTGATTACCATCTTCTTTGCAGCATTTTTCCACTGGCTTTGTAGAAAGCATAGCCTTAATGAGCCAAGGGACAACAGCAGGCTTGACCTTGGCAAAACACAGCGATGAATGATACGATGGTTGTAAGGCCCTGATGCGTGATTAGCTGAGCCAGCGTATGGCGCATACGACAGACCGAGATGTAAAGGGCCTGCGGGAGGTCAGAACGCACTAGACAAGGGTGTGCCGTGCAAAGGCAGGTGCCACATTTTTTAGCTGGGTAAGACTACTCCATTCAAAGACAGTCCTCAGGAAAACATGAAACAACAAAAAAAAAAGGTATAAATGTGAGACTAACCACAGCTACCGCCTGACCACAGGAACAGGCTTTGCCAGCCAAAGGGGATGAGAAATGCTAAGGGTGACATTTTCTACAATGGCCATGTCTTTGGGCATCTTCCTCGATCATTTACAATTTTCTCCTCCTTTGCAAGTGAGCTCAGTTGTGCTGTAACCCCAGCCAGCAGCTCAGCACCACGCAGCCGCTTGCTCACACCTCCCCGCTCCCAGAGGGATGGGGGAGAGAATCAGAAAAAAAAGTAAAACTCGTGGGTTGAGGCAAGAACAGTTGAATAACTAAACTAAACTAAACTAAACTAAACTAAACTAAACAACTAAACTACTAACAATAATAATAAAAAAATATAATCATAGTCATAATAATAATCGTAATAAAAAGGAATATAACAAAAAAAAAACCCAAAAACAACAATGAAAAGAAAAAAGATGCACAATGCAGTTGCTCACCGCCCGCTGACCGATGCCCGAGCAGCCATCGGCCCCTCCCGGCCAACACCCCCCCCCCAGTTTACATACTGAGCAC
>JAVKLA010000062.1:1833927-1849073 GCA_034782735.1 Sagittarius serpentarius | reverse complement strand
TGCCTTTGGCTAGTCGGGGTCAGCTGTCCTGGCCGTGCTCCCTCCCGGCTTCTTGTGCCCCCGCTCGCTGGCAGAGCATGGGAACCCAAAAAATCCTTCCCTTAGGGTAAGCGCTACTTAGCAACAACTAAAACTTCAGTGTGTTATCAACACTGTTCTCACACTAAACCCAAAACACACTGTACCAGCTACTAAGACGACAATTAATTCTACCCCAGCTGAAACCAGGACAGTCTCCTAAATATCTGAAGATACCTAAATGTAAATATCTAAAAGCCCCTAAATGTCCAAAAAAAGCCTTTTGAGACAGCTCATATACACACAAAGTGCTGGAATGCAATTACTTCGCTTTTTCAAATGGTCAAATAGTGGTACCAGCAATTAAGTTTTTTTCTCGCCGTTTACTAGTATGAGGTAGTGCATTGTACTATACAAATAATATTTATGCTTCACTGGAGCAAAGCAGTTTAGTTGCAAATGAGGGATAGTTTCTCGTCCGGAGGAGGAAACCTCCTGTGTTCTTTGGCTGCTTCAGATGGGCCAGTTAACTGCAGCAGGAAAATCTCATCCGGCACCTTCAAGCAGACTTTCAAGTTACAATACAGAAGCTTGTTTGTCAAAGAGAAAAACCCAGGACTTTGTCTCAAGCAACCTTTGTGGCAGCAAGAGTGTGTGCGAATTAGCCACAAAAAGGCATATATGGCAGCTACTTCGGTTTGCCGAACATTATTAAAGAGTTTTGTATCTCTGTTACATCTACTAGGGACCGATCCAACATCTCCTGAATTCAATGGATAACTATGCCTTTACTGCTGTAAACTTTGAATCAGGCCCGGAATGAAGACGTAACAGGGATATTAAAACAGTAAAATGGAAAAGAAATTGACTTCTTATTTTTGAATTTAAAAGGTGTATTATTTGTGTCACAGACACAGGGTATAATAAACTCCATGCCTAGACTTACAAATTGCTTCTCTCCAGTCAGGTAAAGCACTACCTTTTTGGACAACGTGTTGTTTTTATGTTAGGATATTGCTTTTCCGAGAGAAATACCCTCTGTAGTGAATCGAATGTAAATATAATCTAACAGCACAAACCACAGATTTACAGAGAACGAAGCCTGCCAGACAAATGATTACAGAAGCTAGCAGAGTTGCAGGGACACTTCAAGCATATTTCTCAGATTATTCCCAGTGTTTTGTAAACATTTTTCAGTAATTCTCCAAAATGCCTTAATTCCAGAGGAACATATAAAGTATCCCAGTTCCACTTTCATCAGGGCATTTAACTGCCTTAGCCTACTTTCAAATCTATTTTAAAACTTCCGAGCTGATTTTGCAGCGTGCAAAACCAAAACAGGCTATTAGGAAATTGTCTAAAAGTGGTTGTGGATGATTATAGGCTGGATCAACACTTGCATAAGTCAGACAACTTCAACAGGAAAGGTAAGCAATTGAAGCATATCCTTCTTTAGGGGAAGGTGTGAAGATTCTCAGAGAGTAGAATAGGTTCGTCGTTCATCCCTGAAAGAGGAAGTGTTTGACTGTCTTATTCAAGAAACCCAGAAGTGTGGTTGATTTTACTGCCACTTCATTTCTTTCAAGATAAACCACATTAAAATTCCAGAGACTTTTGGCCACTCCTTATCAGACACTAAATCTACAGCACCTTACAGATGGGATTTTCTTTAAACAGACGTGCTCTAGGAAATAGAAACTTCTCATTCAGACACTGCAGTTTGCTTTACCAGGTTTCACAGCATTTTACAGGAGATGGCAGGGACTATTACTTCCATCTTTAGAAGGAGAAATGGTAATAGAAAAGTATAAAATAATTGGCAAAAGGCATAGAGGAAAACACAGAACAGGTCAGCAGGCTTGCTGATGTTACCACTATTAAAACACATACTGATAATACTTTTATTAGCCTTCCTTAGCTTCTTCCCTCAGTTAGATATTTATATTAATGAAGGCCAGGATCTCCACCAGAATAGCAGAGGAAAATTTAGTTAATTCCGCAGGATACAGGTGTGTAAGACTAATAAACAAAGTGGCTTCATATTCTTTTTTAATACGCTCCATTTCAAATTCAGGGAAGAAATTTCTGTGCAGAAATAACAGTCCATCCTGGAAGGCCAAGGTGGGTTCACCTCTGGCATGCACCGCTACCACCAGTCTTCTGCATAAAGGGTTAAAAGACATCTGCACAGATCAGTAGTGGAATCTCCTGGGAATGACCCTTTCATTTATCCCAATGCTAGCATTAATTTTAAAAAAAAAAATCCCTCTTTTTGAGGAATAGGGATTAGAAGGGATTTCTGATGTAATTGTATCTAGTGCCTGTTGTGATGGAAACCACACCTACCTTCTTCATAAATGCTTATACATGGAGATATTTGATTTCGGAAAGAATGACGTTCTTGTCTCTCCTGTTCAGCTGAAGGCTGCTCTAATTTTTAGGAGTCATCTTTTAATGTAACGACATTTAAAGACAATTCCTATCCATTTGTTCTTCAGCCAGGAGGATTTTTCCTACCTTAAATAATACTTTTCCCTCTCCTGTGCTCACATACAATGAGCAATGTACGTAGATTTCTATTCTCTGAACGTATTCCAGTTTCAATACATCTTTCTCAGAATTGCATGACCTGAACTGTATACACTGTTCTAGACAAGAGGACACTATTATTTTCATTTTTCTGGCAATAAGTTGACACCTCAGAGACTGGGAGATACTGAGGTGTGCGGGAGCAGGGATGTTACTGCAGGAACACAACATCTGACCTTCACTGTCAGTGTGGGAATATCGGCATCGCACTTAGGAAAGCCTCCCTTGTTTCTACTTATTATTTTAAAGATGTAGAATTCATGAGAAATAGCCACAGTAAACCACATATGCCACATTTAAGGCAAGCCTAGAGACAAATCAAACATTTATTCATGAGGTTTTTTTTCTATTAGCACTTTGCCACTCAGCTCTTTTTCTGACAGCCTAAAATTTGATTAAAGGAACCACTGAACGCAAGTAAAATTACTTCCACCCTCATTATTTTAAAGAAATAATAGAAAATTAATTGAATTAATGGGATGCAGCAGTTACAAGGTTAGGTAAAAAAAACCCCAAGCAACCCCAAACCAACGAAACGACCCAGCTTTCTAGCTCCCTCTTTAGGAGAGAAAGGGAAAGCTGGAAAGGTACCCCACTGCTGCCTCTACTTTCATTTTAAGCTCTCTGGCTCCTCCGGAAGGAAAACGAATGAAGAGATGTCTTCCTGCTGCCAGATGCAATTTACTTGCTTCTGCAAAATTTCACGAAGCTTTGGGGGAGATTTTTCTCATACGACTTTATAGAGGGTATCTTAGGAAGGGAGAGCACAGATTAAAAGTTGCGATTAAGCTGAACTGCTAAAGACAAGCACACAGGCAAATGCATCTGGAAAGGTGTGAGAAAGCTTTGATCTGTCAAAGCCGTCAATCGGTGTTCTGCCAGCGCGGAGCGTGGGTGTGCAGAGCGGGCCGAGCACAGCGCCCAGCACAGTTGTCCACCCTGGCACCCTCCGAAAAGCCTGGGGCACAGAGCCGGGGTAGAGCATCTTGACATCTCCCGGATCCAGGAATTCAACAAAGACTTGCCCTGCCTTTCCTGTCCGGAGTCTTTTTGCCGGGAGATGCTGACATTGCAAACAAGAGGTCCCAGGAGTGGGAAGAGGTGCTCTCGGCTTGGCTGGCCATCAGGCAAACGTGCCCACGGGCCACCGCCAGCAGACTTTCTCAGCAAGTATTTCTGTGGTGGAAAAAAAAACCCTCATCTTTGCCAGTGTGACAGCTAGGTCATGGGAGGAGACTCCCTCTACTTGATTTGAGATGCTCCTTCTTTTTGCTGCCAGAATGATACAGCCGTACAGCGAACACCTGAACGACAGAAACCCAACTAATACATTTCTGCCTCAAATAGTTCCGGCATGTCAGCGAAACCCACTGAAAGCTGAGCAGCGGGCAGTTAGCGACAGACGGGAGGCAGCCTCGGTCCAGGGCTATCGCTGGTGCTGCGGTTGTGGGAGCGCAAGGGAAAGCGTCTGTCGATGGATGGCAGGCAGGGATGGGGAGGTGGCAAGGACTGTTTAAGCAGACTACACAACAACCCCCCCTCTGAAATAGCAGCTGCGGTAGGTTTTGTTCCCCCGCACTGGGGAAAAGGACCTGAAGATTTCATATGGTGATTGTGAGGTCTTGATCTGAGGAAATTATTTTTGGAAGCTCTCCATGCTGTGAGCGTGTAACTAGAAATCCGCACCGCAGGCTTCAAATGGACAATGCCCTTATTTTCCTTAAAAAAAAACCAAACCCAACATTTGTGCGAAAATGTGGGGATTAAAAATAATTTCCTTCTGCAGCTTTCCCATGTTGCTACTTCGTGAGTTGTCAAATGCTTTCACTTCTGTTAAAACAACAGCGGAGGAACAAGCAAGAAGTGTAAGTGTAACAGCAGCTGAAGACACAAAGGCAGGGGCTTTGCTTTCCACAGCGATTCTGCTGGGTCCTTTACTGTAAAATAAAACCCACTGTGAAAAGGGTACCCTCTGGTTTTCCCTGTGTGTCCCTTCTTTGTAGGAGTACTCGGGCGCAGAAAGAATAAACTCTTAACGTGAAATGGGGTGCTTGCTTCCTGTGGTTACAATTTCTCTTTGTTGAGAAGCCCAGCAAAGTCATTTACACCTCCGCGGCTGCACCAGGTCATGTGTGACTGAGGTGTTTCCTTGAAAACTGCCTTGTTTCAGCTTACTCATCATCTGTTTCACTGAAAACGAGTTCCTGCCTCATCATCATAATAAAATTACTCACCATAAATTCTAAGGCTTTGGACTAAAGCTACCCACAGGTTACCAGCTGCAGAACTCATCTTTGCAGAAAGACAGCAGTTTACTGCAAAATGCTGTTGTTGTCATCACCACCACCACGATTGTTGTTACTTTTAAATGACTGTACCTGAATTCTCCTGCTTTGCTTTTAACAGGGGCAGGATGTGCCCTGCGGGCGGCACAGCTTTCTAACCTCTTGTACAACCTTTTGTCTGTAGGCACAGGGAAGCGTCTCGTGTGCAGGAGGCACATTCATTCCCCGATGATTCGCTTCTGACTCTGAGGGCATTATTGCACCAAGAATCAAATCCCATACAAAGTCAGCTGAAATTAATGGCTGTTTTTCCTACCGACTTCAGCGGGCCTTCCGAGCGGATATGCCAGGCGTGTGAGAATCGGATCTTCTCAGACAATGGTGCAACAGCAGAAAGGTTCTCTGGACATGGGGGAATACTTTTGGGCGACCCTCTTACACAGAGCCCTGTTTTAGTGTGGCCCTGCAGCCTCGCACATGCGGTATTGCCACTCCTAGGAACAGGCCACAGGCTTTGCACCGAGCTTACAAAGCCTCAGCACTTGCTTTGTCTGAACTTGTCTTGACCTGCCTGGAGCTTCATTTTCACTTGCTTTAGCTGTTACAGCAATTTTTTCTAATCGGGTGGTCATGTACTCAACATTTTTTTTGCCTCAGTTTTCAATGGCCATTGCTCTTCCCCCGCCTCTCGAGCCCCTGAATCTCAAGGCAGGAACGGGGGCAATGAAAAACCATCCGTCGTAAGAGAAGATGAGGTTTGAGACCATCTGAGGAACCTGAACGTACACAAGTCCATGGGACCTGATGAGGTGCATCCCAGGGTCCTGAGCGAACTGGCAGATGTAGTTGCTAAAGCCGCTCGCCACCATATTTGAAAAGCCATGGCAGTCGGGCGAAGTCCCCAGTAACTGGAAAAAGGGAAACATTACATCCATTTTTTAAAAGAATAAAAAGGACGACCCTGGGAAATACCAGTCAGCCTCCCCTCTGTGCCCAGTAAGATCATGGAGCAGATCCTCCTGGAAAATACGTCAAGGCTCACGGGTGACAGGGAGGTGATTAGAGACAGCCAGCACAGCTTCACCAAGGGCAAAGCATGCCTGACTAATCTCGTGGCTTTCTGTGACGGAGTGATTGCACCAGCGGACAAGGAAAGGGGAAGAAAGACTTTTTACCAGGGCCTGTAGTGACAGGACAAGGGGTAACAGTTTTAAACTGAAAGAGGACGGATTTAGGTTGGATATAAGGAAGAAATTTTTTATGTTGGGGGCGGTGAGGCGCCGGCACAGGCTGCCCAGAGACGTTGTGGGTGCCCCATCCCTGGAAGCGTTCAAGGTTACGTTGGACAAGGCTTTGAGCAACCTGATCTATCGAAGGATGTCCCTGCCTATGGCAGGGGAGGTTGGACTGGATGATCTTTAAATATCCCTCCCAATCCAAACCTGTCCGTGATTCTATGGTTCTATGATTCTAACTCTTCCAGGGGGTGCTCATCCAGTCATGCTGCTGGAGAATTTATGCTTTAAGGATGCACAAGAAATTCTGTTAAAAGAGTATTAGCTAAGTGGGAAGGCCAAGCATTATAAAACTAGGAAAAGACAGAATTAAAGTTGCCTGTGCAAGCTAATCTTGCTGGATAGTCAATGTGGTGTAGTTAATGATTGTGTACCACACGCCCCATTTATGCTGCCAGAGTCACGGTGCTCATCTGGTAAGTGCTCGGTGGTCTCGTTGGTGTTTAAATCAGCCTTAACCCATTTGTATGGCACACTACTCGAGTCCTGCTCTGAAAACACTGCTCCTATCTTCTTTGTTAGGAACATCAGAAAAGAAGATTATATTAACACTACTTTAAAATTAGGATAATGAAGTGAAAAGAGATTTCTCCCCGGGGCAATCATGGACCGCTACCCTTTGCGTAGGACATGAGGCAGACGTCTTATTCACAGGCTTCACAGCCGCTCTCTGACAGCACGGGACCACCTCAAACGTGGGAAGCCAGCCTCTGCACCAGGTCGGAGGGGCATACAGCCCTGTGCGCCAGTCCAGCCTCCTCTGCGGACCAAATACCCGCTAGCACCAGTGAGCTCACCGGGCAGATGAGCAGCCCTTTGGTTAAAGTTTTAATCCCAGCTCCAAACTGTGGACGTATTGGTGGTTTTCACTGATTTTGTTAAACGTTTTCTACCAGAGGCAAAACAACACGTCCAAAAAACCATTTTGCTGAAACCTCCATTCCTAAGACAAAATAACAAAAGCAAAGCAATTCAGCCCGGGGCTAGTGTCTCTAATGAAAACATCCAGCTCAGAAAGTAAAGTCTGGCAAGATCTGAAAGACTATAAGCCAAAAACGCTTAGGCCAAGTGTTGTGGGGTCAGCCTTCTAGGGCGAGCATTGCTAATTTTATTGCATAGTGCACGAATATGATAAATAGTATTGCCATCCATGACAGAATGGTAAAAATGCTACAGGACCTAGAGGTCAGGTCTTTTATCTGGGCAAAGGATGCTGACTCTCTTTACCTGCATACCAGCTGCTTAACTCAGACCCATCTCCAAAATGTTTCTTCCAGGGAAGCCAAGCTTTTGGAGGGAAGCAGCAGCTACAGGAGCAGAGACCGGAGTTCAGCAGTCAGCGTGCTATTAGTATCTGACTAACAGCGGCATACGAAGTTAGCTGCCTGATACCACGTCTTGCACTAACGGAGATACTGTTTTACGAGGGAAACTGTTCCAGGAAGTGTTTTGCCTCTGTTTTATCTTGGTGCTTTCACAAGTGTATTGGTATGACACCAGGGTGATTTTGATTTCCTTGGAACACAGCAGTGAGAGGGAGAAATGATATTTCTTCCGTATGAGATAATCACAGAGTCTTACAATCTGTAATCCACGAAGGACAAGGAAGAAATATAAGTGGCCTCGGTTTACCCCGAGCTCAGGGCATGGGTAGGTGCGGAAGGCAAACACCCTCTCTGTTGCGTGAGATTCGACATAGCCAATAGGACAGAAATCAAGGGTTTAAGATATTTAGCCAGATCAGATGCTTTTCTCCAAATGAGGGAGATTCTGTCTTTTTACTGAGCAAACTGAGTCTCACAGACGTGATTCAGGCTTTCAGTCTCCTTCTCTAGCAAACTCTGCCCTCGGATGCAGCCCCTGCAATCAGAGGTTGTGCAGGCTGAGTGTGGTGCTGGGTCCTGCCCAGCGGCCCCAGTATCCCCATCTCAGATAGCGACTGAACTGTGCGGGAACCCTCCTCCTCCATGCACGGAGGAAGCGGCTGGGACCGGCCCTTGTTAGTGCTTTGCAGCCAGTTCTTCAGCAAAGTGATGCGGTAGGTAGTTTTGGCTCATCACGTCTCCAGTTTGCCCCAGAAAAAAGAGCTCTGCGCATCTCTCTGGCGTCACAAAGTTTCCTGGTCCTTGTACGAAACTGGTGTAGATAGCGGTACAAGCCATCCCAGCATGGGAAGGCATGGGGCATACTCTTTTTCCGACTGGGATTCCCTTGGATCATGTATTGCTTGTAAACTGCTTGAACAGACAACAAAGAAAAGCTTCTTTTAAGATATTGGATGCAATAGGATTTGCCGAAGCAGTTTTGGTATTAATGATTTATTTCTTATTTGTGAAAGAGAAGTACTTTTTCACTGTTATGTCTAAAGGGTACAATGGTGGTTTTGAAGATTCACGCAGTGTATAGGTGCAAATAATGTCTAGCACTTACAAAATTTTTGTAATTGGCCAACAAACTGCCAGGAAAAAAACCTTCATAAAAAAGGAACATACTGAAAATGACAGCACAAGGACAAACCATACACGCAAAATGGAAAATGAAAATGAGTGTTGGGAAATAGCGTGCTATAGTTTGCGATATTAATCATCTTGGGATCTAATATTTCCTATTTAAGTAATGCGTTGCTTTCTAAGTACTACCAAACCTTTGGAATCTATATTTTAGAAGGCTTAAAGCAAAGCATGTATCTACCAATTGACAAAGCTTAACTTTAACCCAACATTTCTAAAACCAGTGCACATTATTTTATTTTTTTTAATGTACTTCACACCTTTTATATCAAAGTTGTTGTCTTTGTCTCGTGTACACACACATACTCATAGTAACCTGCTCAAAAATCCCCGGCTTTAAGAAACTGCATATCAAGCAGAACCTAAGTAAAGATTAGAAATCTTCACTTCTTCAAAGACCAGAGAAGAGCAATTGCTAGATGGCTTGTACTTCTTTTCTTACTGTACATACAAATGTAATATTGGCGGTTTCTGGATTATTATTTGTTATTTAAACAAAAAAGTCAGTTTGATGCCATATAGGCTGGTTGCCATAAAGTTCCAGCTCCCAGTAAAGGACTATTATTAAACCCTCGTTACATTTTTCCATTTAAAAATGCAGGACTCACATGCGTGACAAAGTTGCGTTTCCCCTCTTTATATGTGCTGTTCCCGGTGATGGTGGTACAATCTGTGGAAGCACCGCTCATCCCCACTGGCACGGATTTACGGCTGCACTTCAGGAAAGAGGGTTTCAAACGTGTAAAGAGCTACTGTACAGTCCTTTGTAATCCAGAGGGTAAGGTCATGCAAACCGGGCAGCCAAAATTACCGTTGTATCTCTCGGCCTCAGTAAATCTGTAAAATGCAGGGAAACCCCACCTTTTATCTACATTGCAAAGCAGTTGTGAGGATTTATTAGTTGGTTGTTATGCACGTGTGAGATGCCCGCAGTGATGCAGCAGCAAAGGGCTGAGAGCAGTGCCGGGCTCTGGCACTGCAGGGCCGGTCGTGCCAGGGGGAGGGAAGCGGACGCTGGCGGCTGTTCCCGGCACGAGCATCGCCCTGGGCCAGGAGAAGGAGCTGGGCCAGACCCAGCCGTGCTGCCATCAGGGGCTGAGGGGGAGATTGCCCGTCCAGCACCCCGATCTCACGGCCTGGGGCTCACCAGGGAGACTGCTGTGAGTCCCCTGGGTCCCTCCCTCCTTCCTGGGACCTCGCGGTTGCAGAGTGCATGATGTGTGTCCATGGGTGCCACTGCCCCTAGCCCTGCCCCAGGGAAGCGGTGGGAGAGGACAGCGGCACAAACAGATCCACACCTCAGCAGGGGGTTTTGATGAAAAAGTGAAAAATAGCAACCAGACAATCTCCTTTTCCCCTTATTCAGAAGCAGGTAATAATGATTTGAGTCATATGTTCCAGATATGGGAAAGCACATCCGCCACTTGCTTTTAGCAGCTGAAAGTTGAGTTTGCAATGGTTTTGGTATCTTCACCTTAAAAATAACCAGTGGCGCTTAGGAGTTCGCTTAAAGATCTGAAGTCCATCAGAAAGGTGGTCTGCACTGAAAAGTGGTTTCTGTGTGCAACCATTAGCTGTCTTCCAAGACTGCACCTACTGCCAAAACACGTGGCAGCAGCTTACCGTACTGAAGTCACTACCTAAGCACAATTTACTGTCAGACATAATTTCTAACATCTATCATCCCACTAGTTTTATCAGTAAACACCGTGAAGCATTAACTTTTATCTCCTTCCTAGTCCAAACTTCCTTTCCATGGGCCGGGTCATACCTTACCCACACAGCAGTCCACCATTTCTGCAGGATTTAAGGACTCCTACACCAAATGGAAGTATTTAGGAAATATTTCTCGTTCTGCATTATTTGTAATGGGCAGTATTAGTGCATCAAATCATGTTAGTTCTAGGTTAGGTCCCAACTAAAGGTTCCCCTGAGCCAAAATATCAAGGAATTAGTGCAGGCTCCAGCAGTTGCACTCCTGCAGCAACCCAGCCGGGCTGCAGCAGTGGTCCTGTCACCCTTAAAAACTTCTTATGGGCAAAGAGGAAATTAATCTTGTGTGTAAAGATGAGAATTTATTGCTAGTGTAACTGAAATCTTAACAGCATACTCAAGGTCTCCGTATTAGCACAGACCTAATTATTATGGGAAAAGAGAGAAAAAATAAACGAAGAGAAGAATTCTGTTACGGAGGAAAAGTTTCAATAAAAACTATACACTTAAAATCCCTATACACACGTGTCCTGGTTGTTACCCCCTTCTTTGGTGGTGTGCTCAGCCTCCCGCTGCCCCTCAGGGTCCTCATGGTGATGGCCTCAGCCTAGGGGGTGGGGAGGGGTAGGGCAAGTCATCCCCAGCCTACGTCTGTGGCAGGGAGAAATCCAGTGCTGGTGTCAATGGCTTCTTCTGCCTCCTCACTCTAGGATCCACGTGGAGTCATTGTCATACTCTACACGTTGCTCTTTCTTCACAGGTCTGCAAGTCCACATTGAATCTGATTTTATTATACGCGGTGTGTTTTACATGTGTTAGATGCCTTTTTGTTGTTGTTCTTGCTGTCTTGGTTATCCCTAAAGCCAGTTTTGCCCGGCTCCAGGTCTGCATTTCTTCATCTGACCATTAGTGAGTCGCTTACAACCGCAGGGTCTGCAGAGCCGGGTGTTACTGCCTAGTCCTGAACTCCTCAGCACCTCGTCCTGAATCCCCACTTCCCCACACCTCCACTGTCACACCAGCCCTGTGTTTCTCCACATGACACCATTATGTTTGTCACAAATACTCCATTCTACACAGAACAACTGCATGTCTCTACTGCCTGTATAAAAAGACGATTGTATCATCTGAAGGTAAGAAAATTAAAAGAAATTTAAGGCATAGAATTGTAGCACCATAGAACGGTTTGGGTTGGAAGGGACCCTAAAGACCACCCAGTTCCCCCCGCCCGCCACGGGCAAGGACACCTCCCACCGGACCAGGTTGCTCCAAGCCCCGTCCAGCCTGGCCTTGGGCACGGCCAGGGAGGGGGCAGCCGCAGCTCCTCTGGGCAGCCGGTGCCGGCGCCTCACCGCCCTCACGGGGAAGGACTTCTTCCTTGCATCTCATCTAAATCCACCCTCTTTCAGTTTAAAGCCATCGGCCCTTGTCCTATCCGTACAGCCCCTGGTAAAAAGTCTTTCTTCCTCTTATAAGCTCGCTTTATATATTTGAAGGCCACAAGAAGTTCTCCCTGGGGCCTTCTCTTCTCCAGACTGAAAAACCCCAGCTCTCTCAGCCTTTCTTCGCAGGAGAGGTGTCCCAGCCCTCTGACCATTTTTGTGGCCCTCCTCTGGACTTGCTCTAACAGGTCCGTGTCTTTCTTGCCTGGGGACCCCAGAGCCGGACGCAGCACTGCAGGTGGGGTCTCACCGGAGCGGAGCAGAGGGGCAGAATCCCCTCCCTCGACCTGCCGGCCGCGCTTCTTCTTAAGCAGCCCAGGGTACGGTTGGCTTTCTGGGCTGCATGCTCACATTGCCAGCTCATATCTCATTTTCATCCACCGGTATCCCCAGCCCCTTCTCCACAGGACTGCTCTCAATCCGTTCTTCCCCCAGTCTGCACTGATACCCCAACCCAACTGCAGGCCCTTGCACTTGTCCTTGTTGAACTTCTTAAGCTTCACATAGGTCCCCTCCTCATCTTCTCCAGGAGGATCTGTTCCATGGTCTTACTGGGCAGAGGTGAGGCTGACTGTTTGGTGTTTCCCAGGGTCCTCCTTTTTACTCTTTTAAAAAAAGGGTGTGTTGTTTCCCTTTTTCCAGTTAGGGAATGATTGTAAACATGTAAAAATGGTTGAAAAGAGCTTGAAATGAACTCTGAATGTGTTCCATGCTGTCAACATTAAGAGGGGACAAAAGCACTTTTTAACTTGCAAGCATCCCGACACCTGAACTCAGTTTGCAAAGCTTCCTATTACAATTCACCGTCCAAATTTCTGGACAGCCATTTTGCTTCACCATTTTCACAACAGATGCATTTGGGTGTGAAAAGAAACTTAGTTCGGAAAGGTCAGTGCACGTGTCTGCTGTGATCTAGCGATGACGGCCAGTTGCTGTCTTTAGACTGTGGTCCACATTCAATGGAAAAGAGATGCATGGTGTATTACATTTAGAGAGGTAAGACGCTCCCCTGGAGATACTTTCATCATCAGCTTCCTTGCTATTTCATGGACTAACCTGGATTGTGGGATATTCATTGTGACACCATTTCTATTTTCTCCCTTCATTCTTTTGCAAATATAAACAATAACAATCAAAACAAGAAAAAAACCCCTAATTCTGTATGACAAATAAAGGGACTGATACTGCCCTATATGACAAAAAGAAAGTCAGTCATTTCAGTGGAAATAGGGGTGGGGACAAAATGAAAAACTCTTTGAGGCTTAATGATAAAGTTTTTTCTTGTGAGACATCAGGAAACAAATCTGATCTGTCGTATTAAAACAGAGTAAGTCTTACTAAGCCATTAAGATACACAGCATAGCCTGTTTCACTTCTTGTTGAAAATAAATGTAGGATTTTCAGGTCTTCCTAAGGGGTAAGACTAAGGCAACCTTAGATCAGATTTTAATGAAGTAAACAGAAAACCTGAGTCTTTTTCAGAGTTGTAGGGTGTCAAAGAAAACTGTTCGAACCAGGTGTGCAGACACAGCAGTGATATGAATCACTATTGACACCTTGCACTCAAGGGTCTTCCCTCTCTGCCCCTTTCCACGCGAGCGTCCTCCCCTCCCTACCCCTCTGTGTTCTCTGGCAGCAGTACTCTTCCGGATAACTAACGTCAAGGTTTGCTGTCATTGCTGAGAAACTCAGAGCCAGGTGAAGCCAGAGCAGCGTCAGGGTTTTTATTGCAAACCAGGCAGCTCTGCCCGCTGGGCAGCTGGCAACGCACAGAGAGATGCACTGGGAATGGGAACAGCAAATAGAAAAGGAAGATTTGCATTCTTCATTTAAAAAGTCGGGAAGTTTTCCATTGGTTGAAAACACAGTTACTATATTTTGCCCAACCCGAGTTACCAGACACACCACAACAAGTGGTGCATAGACCCTGTGCTAGATGGAGAACGTCCCATCCTGTTGGGCAGACTTTGGGAAGCAAGTTTTCCTGTCCCAAAAGCAGTGAAATAGCACAATCATTTGACCAAACACAGAACATTACAGGAGGAAGGAGGATTGTTTTCCCTTCAGTCTGAAAAATGTTCTTATTTGTTTTAAATGAATAAAGATGTTGATAAATCTATATATCTTATATACAGATTATACAGATTACGTAGATTATATAGGTTATGCAGTTTATATAGACTATATTAATCTGTTTCCTTGCAGGAAAAAATTAGATTACTGGTTTTTATAGCATTAATGGTAACTGAGTATGATGATGAGTTAGAGAGAAGATTTGTAAACTGTTATAAAATTTGCAACCTGAAAAATAATTTGAGCATGTAGAGCTTCTCTGATTCTCGCTTTCCTTATTCATATTGCATTTCATTGAAAACAGAAAATGAAATCGATCTCACTTGGTACATCTGACACGTGTTCTAGAATACCTTTGTTTCAATGTAATTATCTAATATCTGTGGTTACAGCCATAATTTGTAATTTACCTCCTACTATCTTTTTATTAGTAACTTGTGGCTTTCTTGGTGTTTCTGTGTTGCTTGGAACCTACAAAGCTTTATCTTCTATGAATCTATGAAATCACTGTGCCACACTGCACTGTTGCTTGTCAATGCTCTTTATGGACAGTAAAACAGAAAGCTCTGCTAAAAGAACAGCCCAGCGTTCACCACCCTCCGTAGGGCGCTCTGCTGCTTTCCTGCCATCCAAATGGACCTGGCTGCTAGGGGTAGGTCTTAAGCGCAGTGTGCTGTGGTGGGCTGACCCCGGCTGGATGCCCCAGGTGCCCACCGAAGCCGCCCTGTCCCTCCCCCTCCTCAGCCGGACAGGGGAGAGACAATATCACAAGAGGCTCGTGGGTCGAGATAAGGACAGGGAGAGATCACTCAGCAATTACGGTCATGGGCTCAACAGACTCGACTCGGGGAAATTAGCTTAATTTATTGCCAATCAAACCAGAGTAGGATAATGAGAAATAAAAACAAACCTTAAAAAAACTTTCCCCCCACCCCTCCCTTCTTCCCGGGCTCAACTCCACTCCCAATTTTCTCTCCCTCCTCCCCCCCAGCGGCACAGGGGGACGGGGAATGGGGGTTGGGTTCAGTCCCTCACACGGTGTCTCTGCCGCTCCTTCCTCCTCAGGGGCAGGGCTCCTCACTCTGCCCCTGCTCTGGCCGGGGGTCCCCCCCACGGGAGACAGTCCTCCACAAACTGCCCCAGTGTGGGTCCCTCCCACGGGCTGCAGTCCCTCAGGCACAGACGGCTCCAGCGCGGGTCCCCCGCGGGGTCACAAGCCCT
>JAVKLA010000062.1:1788128-1833827 GCA_034782735.1 Sagittarius serpentarius | reverse complement strand
TCCGGCGCGGGCTTCCCACGGGGTCACAGCCTCCTTCAGGCGCCCACCCGCTCCGGCGTGGGGTCCTCCCCGGGCTGTAGGTGGAGATCTGCTCCAGTGTGGACCCCCCCGGGCTGCAGGGGCACAGCCTGCCTCACCAGGGTCTTCCCCAGGGGCTGCGGGGGAATCTCTGCTCCGGCACCTGCAGCACCTCCTGCCCCTCCTGCGCTGACCTGGGGGGCTGCGGGGCTGTTGCTCTTGCATATTCTCGCTCCTCTCTCCTGGCTGCTGCCGTTGCACAGGGTTTTTCCCCTTCTTAAATCTGTTACCCCAGAGGCGCTGCCACCGTCACTGACGGGCTCGGCCTCGGCCAGCGCCGGGTTCCTCTTGGAGCCGGCTGGCACGGGCTCTGTCCGACATGGGGGAAGCTTCCAGCAGCTTCTCACAGAAGCCACCCCCATAGCCCCTCCCCGCAACCTTGTCACACAAACCTAATACATGTGCAGTGGCCTAAATCAGGCTCTTTCTCTTTCTGAAATCCTTTTTTCTCCACATACTGTACATTTTCCAACTTTCATCCCAAGGGAGGGAGAGCTCTTACGATCAGCAGTGTCCACTGTGCAACTCGGAGTCTTCCTCTGCACATCATCCTTCCTCTGCTCCACTTGACCTGGAATCCTGTGGGTAGGAAGATTCAAATGGGCTGTCATCTAATTAAAGATTATCATGATGTATAGAGGGAGATGTATAGAAGGGAGACAAATGACAGCTGTGTGGGTATCCATTGCATTTTCTATGCTTGGCAACTTGGCTTTATTAAAAGTTAACTTTCTTTTTGTTTGATATTTGCAGTTTCCCAGGATTTTAAGAAAATAAGTTTACTTAAAGAAATCCCAAACTCAAGAGTGGGTCTTACACATTTTTGTCTTTAAGAAGTTGCTGAGGTTCTTCTCTCTGTTATATAAAACATCTTTCGGAGGTGACCTCTTGCTTCAGCAAATGGTCCCCAGCTGAAATCAGCTTTCAGCTAACTAAAATCTTAATATTGATTTTCCATCCAGCCATAGAGAAAAATACATAGGGGAGTTTTCAGGCATGGGCTCAGACAGATGCTTGGGATTCATTATAATGCATTATAAGAGATTGTCTTATAATAAGAGATTGTCTTCTTAGAACAAGCAGTTCTTGGACATTGAATAACTTAGTCTTTTCCCTCATCTTTACATTTGTCTTACTATAATACCGTTGTTACATAACAATTACAGTAGTGATGACATACAGTGGCAGTCTTTTTTGTTAAAGACGAGGGAAAAGACTAAGTTATTCAATGTCCAAGAACTTCTTGTCATTTCTACCGTGGAAAACAGGACTGGGGGCTAGGGACCTCTGGCCACACCCTCCGGTGGGAGAGAAATTTCTTCACCAGCCCTTAGACCCGCTCCACGTGCGGTGTGGTGGTCTCCAAACCGGTAGCCCTTGTCACTCCGCTCCCCTGCAGTGAGCTGCCGGGGGGTCTGCCCCGCTGCAGATCCATCGCATTTGTCCTTGTTTCTCTGAGGGACGGCCCCATCCCACCCAGCGTGTGCCGCAGCCCCAGGGGCTGACGTTTATCATCCCGATGCAGAACAGCAGTGCACGTGTGCCGGGGACGTGGAAGGCTTGCTGTCGCCCCGCCGCTGCAGCACCCCCAAAAGAAAGGCCCCTGAGCTACTCAGATCTGACGTTTTGAGGGCCAGTTACTAGTTACCTGGTATTTTGGCAGGCAGAAGTTAATCATC
The DNA here is from genome assembly GCA_034782735.1 of Sagittarius serpentarius. Classification (NCBI taxonomy): domain Eukaryota; kingdom Metazoa; phylum Chordata; class Aves; order Accipitriformes; family Sagittariidae; genus Sagittarius; species Sagittarius serpentarius. Next base: position 1,832,070 of record JAVKLA010000062.1, on the reverse strand, counting down.
TCTCTGCAGCCTGCTTGGGCTCACTGAGGGAGGGAGGGGAAAAGCTCTCACAAGAGACGTATTTGAAGGGAGAAGGGGGAAAAAAGGTTAAAATTGCTTCTTCCAGTGAGAGTCAGTCAGTCAGATGGAAAGTGTCCTGGTTAAGCTATTTATTGCACACAGACGGTCACAGGTTTGGTTTAAGGGTTAGTTAACAGAAGTGTTATATTTGTTACGAATATACTGGCAAATGGAAGTGTAATAACACCGGCCAAGACTGTCAGGAGTGAAATCTCATTCCTCTACAGGTGCGGTACCACAAGAAAAATGTGATGCATGAAGGCACCTAGGTAGAAGGGGAGCAAAGGAAAATAGCCAAATTCACATGAGAAGGAGCAGCTGAGTTCAGCTTCATAAAACCAGAAGAAGGTGATGAGAAATGGTTTTTCTTCTTGACATAAATTCTCAGGGCAATGTGGAATATTTCAGGCTTTTGCTCTCTGACAGTCTTACAACCAGCTGGAAAGGACTGTGCCAACACCTCCTGCTTAAACAGTTTCCACCTAGTCTTTGTCAGAAGCTGCTAAAGGACAAAACCCTTATAAAAAAGGCAAACCTCATCGTTGTTGACAAAATCAAATTTAAAAACGTGGCAGTTAAGCAGTCTTGTCATAGATATGAGTGTGTGTATGCATACACACATGTACATATATACACACACCCCCCGCAGTAAGAACCACATGTACAAACAACACAGCACACTAAGCATATTTTTAAAAGAAAGTTAACAAAAAGACAAAATCCCTAGCCCATCTATTTCTGTGTTCCTCAGCAAGGCCACGCTGACTCCATCATACCCTCACCCTGCCTCTAGCTCTGTGGCCACCGGCTCACTTGCACGATGCTGATTTTAGAGTTGGCTTTCACGGTGGCACTAAACACTCAATGGGTGTCCACTGGATGGCCGTAAGATGTGAGGAACTCGAGGAAGGTGAGTGCTGGAGGAAGCTCAAACGTCCCTGCAAGAAACATAGCTGGGCTGGTGGGTGAGGGAGCTGAGTTTGGGGAGCGCTGTCACCCAGAGGTGTGGGGAGGAGAAGGACCCTGCAGTGAGGAGCTGGTGGATGCCCGCTCTGTTCCCTCATCACAAGACAAGCTTGAGGTCTTGCGTGTCCTGGAAAGGCCCCAAGAGCTGTAACGGGGACCCTACTCGTTGTCTATAGGTTGGTCCCATTTGTAGATGAATTACACATCCAGACGCTCTGTACAACAAAGCCACAACTGCAGAGTTACCATCTTTGCACCTTTGCAAAGCATTGCTTTCCTGCGATAAGAAATAACATTTCTATTTTGGGCTCCTAAACCATACGAAAGTTTCGAAATAGCATCATAGTTAAATGCACCTACTAGGGATTAAAAAAAAAACAGAACATGCATAGATACAGAAGCTGGTACAAGTGCAGACAGCCCCATGCTTTAGGTTTGCTAACGTAGCATAAAAAATGAAAAGGACTTGAAAACCAAGTGGTGCTCGAGTGTTGCTGCGAGGTCAAGTTATTACAAATTAGAGTTTATTTAATATGGCCAAAGACAACTGTTCACATCAGATTATTCAGAGGTGTATACTGTTCTACACCTTCCAAAACCTGCTGATTACAAACACACCTCACCCTCTGTTGTTTCAGTTGAGAGACCCACAGGAAAGTGTCTTACGCGTCTGTGATTAGAATTAAGCTTTCAGAAATGAGTGAGCAGTTACTTTTCATCTAACACCAGTATGTATTTGGTTGCAGTCTTATCTCACTAAGGAGATTCGTATCTTGAAACTGCATTTGGACCCTATCTTAAAAGAGCTTTTTTCCTAAGCTTTATTAGCCTACTGCAGACTTGCAGAAAACTTCTCATTCCACCCACATTTAAAGTGGGGTTTCAAATTGCATTTTCTCTGGTAGATAAGAGATATGACATTCTTGCTCATAATGACATGTTCTCTCTTTAGTAGCTACCGAAAGGGAAAATACAACTAGGGCTAAGAAGACTTACTGGTTCGATGGAGGGTACAGAGTTAGTTTCTGGTTATAAAATAATGACCCTAGGGAAGCAACTGACCAACTCTTCTAAATTTCAAGGTTCAGAATTAAGTGACACGTGATAGCATCTAGTGAAAGTGATGAATATCAGGCAGCAACTGTTTTAAATTTTCAGAGAAGGAGCCAATGTGTTTGAAAGGGGCTTGACATTTTTTCCTGCTCTTCTCATGTATGGGCCTGAGCATGACCAACAAGAAGTAGACCCTGTTTCTTTTAGAAACTCTCCCTGACCCTTCAAAGATTTCAGGAGGGAGTCTGAAGGGGAGATGATCTGAAGATCTTATTCTCAGGGTCAGCAAATCCCATCCCCACAAAATAAATCCCCTGAGATTCCTCATCTCATTGAACATCCTTCAATAAGCTTATACTCAAACTTGGATAAAACTGGACCAGAACCCCATGATGGAGCTAAAGTCTCAGGGCAAGTTTAAGTCCTAAGAATTATCTCATAGAGTTACATCAGACTAACACGAGAATGATGAGCTAGGCTTGGATGTTTTAGCAATAACCACATAACAATAAATATTATATACCTTTAAGAGTCCATTATTTTTTTATGAGATGTTTAGGAGTTCTTAGTAAACACTGTATTTGGTTTCTCAAAAGCACTTAAAATTGCTGTCTTTTCAAGTTTACCATTACGTAAGTCCAAATTAATTCAGTGATTTTGAAATGTCTGCCAACTAAGGAATTTTCCTTCTCATTATGTAGCAGCCTGCCCCATCGACAACTCGCTTCTTCCAGCCTGATCCAGACGTTTTTCCTTGTACCAGTGTTCAGGACTGACATGAGATTCTGGACGTACAATTGCCACTTGCTGCTTTCTAAACTTTTGGAAAAAATACACCAGTTTAGCAACTCTGATTCCAGGAATCAGTGCCAAAGCCATGCTAGAAAGTACTATTAAGTCCACAGAGAATATGTCATTTAGCATCCAGCCAATCCATTCAGTTGATCAGAAGAGGTGTGGTTTGGGAGCATTATTAGATACGAGATTGCTCCAAAAAGAAATAAAAATTCAGGACCCAGTAGATATGCAGACAGAACTTGCTGCCATCCCAAGAAAGCGAATTGTTGAGTCAGAGTCCACAGGTAAATGGAACCAGGGAGCTGTGATGTTCTAAAAAAATGCTCTGGCCTAGTATTCACAAAAATTTCCAGTGCCTGCCTTAGGTGTACCAACACCCTTTCTGCTACGCAGGAATGGAAATCCCTGAAGGGAAAACACATCTGAGTGATAATAACAACCCTGGCAGGCCATGGAGCCGGTTGTTCTTCTGACGTGCTTACCCAGTTAGCCTCATTTATTTCTCCCAAATGGATTCCTTGCCTGCATTACGTGGCCCTGTTGCCTGCAAAGTCTGTGACGAACTGTGTTTGAAACAAGGGTCCTGTGACTTAGAGAAAGAAATGGAGCAGGTGCTGTGAAATCTGGCCTTAATCTGGTAATCGGTGCAGAGACAAAAAGAGTTAGCGCCAACTGGTGTGGCTGTAACAGGTTCAGAAACATCCCAAGGCTCCTTCCATACCCCTCCAGCCCTCAGAGCCAAGACTGACATCTAACGTGACCACTTAGAGGGAAGCAGCTCATGAAGTGACTCTTTCTTTACTGTCCTTAGCAAAGACAGCCAAAACAACCTGTTGCTGCTCACAACTTCGGATCGTTGCCAGCATGGCTCAGAGGCAGAGTTGTCACTCGTTAACATCTGAGCCACACTGGTAATGACCAGAAGATGCTGGTTTTTCTTTATAGCGCTGCGTCCTGTGAGCAGTCACAGACAGATCTCATGGTGGAAGTCACTTGCATGCGTTAGGATATGTTCCTGAAGCCCTTTGTTAACTAAAGCTGTCAGCTAAAGCTGTGCAGACGCACGACTTTAAAGCTGAGTTTCATAAAATAAAGATGTAAATAACCACTTTCTTCCACCACCCACAGTGGACACTCACGTAGGCATGAAAGGAGAGTTTACCCATGAAGAATGAAACTGTGCTCAAATGCTGCCTGCTTCAGAGAGACATTTGCTCTCTTGGTCTAAGTGACATATAGATAACACCTTCTGGTTAAACTGTAATATTAAACCACCTGCGTTTTCAGCACTGCTACCTTTAAGGAAATACAGTACACATGTTTGAGTGGCTTAATCTATGCTGCTACGTTGAGAACAGACCACAAAAAGGATTGTTTTATAGTGGTTTTTTTAAAGCAGTATAATTTCTTAGTAACCAATTTTCAAATGTTGAACCGCAACCCACAGTTAATTAAACTGGGTCAAGTATAATTTTTTTTAGACAACAAATAACCACGCTTCACTTCAGCAAACCATGTCCTGTGTAAGTACAGTATCTCTCTCTTCCATCTGTCTCCGAGTTTTATCCTCCAACCGATCATGATGGTATCTGAATACCTTCAGAGTAAAAAGATGCAGCAGCAGCAAACCCTTGGACACCCAATGCATGAAGAGGTCTCCCTGGAATCTCTGCAACTTCTGTTAGGGAAAACCGTGTGCATGTGTGTACAAAGTGGCATCAGCATATTTTTTTAAATTATTTTTATTGCAACCCCCCCCAGTATTTTGAGGTGTTTGGTTGTTTGCTTCCTTTTTAACAACCGGTTTCAGGATGTAAGTGTTAAAATGAAGTTAAAACACTTCTTCTAAAGATGTACAGGTGGGTTTCATTCAACTACCTCTGCAAGTTTTGATCCAAAATGCTTCTTCCATAGCTTTCAGGCACTTTGGCCTGGGCTTCTGTGCTCTGTCGCAGAGCAGAGCAACACGGCTCTCGTGGCGGCACCTCCGCTCTAATTCAGTCTTCGAGAAAGATGGGGCTTGACCTGTTTATCACTTGGAAATTAAGGTTGAATCATTCAGCTAGCCCTCAGTGTTTGAAGATTGTTTCAGCTCTAGCTAGAATAAATCACAGGAATCCAGCAGCAGAGGGAAAATGGCCTGGCTCTGGGGCAGGGAGAAAGACGTTTCATACTGGAATTCACATAAAAGACATTTTTTGCTACAGATGTCACCTTGTCATTTGAGGCAGGATTCAAACAGGGTCCTACTCTTGACAGTACTTTATTTAAAATGGAAAACCACTGATGGAAGGAAGCCCAAATTTAGCTCATGCTCTTTATCTGATGGTTGAATTTTCTGTGGACAGTACGGCACACTTGTGAGAGTACTTGTGCACATTAGGTGACTACGCAAGCACGATATGTTAGTGTTCACCTTGATGATTATTAGTAAATTCAAAAGAAAAGACGTAATTCAAAAGAACAACATACTCTTTTAACATTTAGTCAATCTTTAATCCAATCAACTGCCAGTCTGCAAGGACTGAATGCTTAGTCATACAATTTGAGAGCTTTCCTGGGCAGAACAAGAACCTAGGAGCAATGTTTTTGGACTTGCAGTATGTTCCTGGAATGAAAAGAATAAGCAGGTAAATGTATATTTATGTTGATTACCCAGGAGATAGAGATCAGTGATTTGAACAGATGAGTGTATTTCAAAATCCATTAATATTGCTCAAATTTCTTCCAGTAGTTTCATGTTAGATCTTGTGTAAATGTTAAGTACCTCTCATTTTATTTAAAGAAGAAATCACAGTTCCTCTCCACAGGATAAAGGGATCTAACAAGTATTAGCATTTCCTTTGAGATCTTTGAGGAGAAGCAGCAGCTAAATAAGCTCAGTATTACAAATGCAGAAATCTTTAATGTTGTCCTGGTTTTGGCTGGAATAAAGTTCATTTTCTTCTTAGTAGCTGGTACAGCGCTGTGTTTTGGATTTAGGATGAGAAGAATGTTGGTAACACCCTGATGTTGTAGTTGTTGCTAAGCTGGGTTTATACGAAGCCAAGGACGTTTCAGCTTCTCCTGCCCAGCCAGCAAGAAGGCTGGAGGGGCACCGGGAAGTTGGGAGGGGACACAGCCGGGAGAGCTGACCCAAACTGGCCAAAGGGGTATTCCATACCCTGGGATGTCATGCCCAGTACAGAAACTGGAGGAGCTGGCTGGGGGAGCAGCACTGCTCGGGAACTAACTGCGCAGCGGTCAGCGAACGGTGAGCAATTACATTGTACATTGCTTGTTTTGTATATTCTAGCAGTAGTAGCAGTAGTAGTAGTAGTAGTAGTGGTAGTATTTTCCCTTCCTTTTCTGTCCTATTAAACTGTCTTTATCTCAATCCACGAATTGGGGTTTTTTTCCCGCAATTCTCTCCCCTATCCCACTGCGGGGGGGGAGTGAACGAGCAGCTGCATGGGGCTTAGTTGCTGGCTGGGGTTAAACCACGACAAATGTAGAGCAGAGATGTGGAAAGCCTGTCTCATCCTCCGCCCTTCTCTTGGAAAGAACCTCGGTAATAATCAGCAACTGAAAAGTCTACGATCAGTAATGCAAAGAGTATAAAAAGAACTTTGTTTCTGCAAATGAACAAATTGCTAGGAGGGAATACTCAGCATGCATACATAGGAAATGTGGGTTTTTCTAAAACAAACACCTCTTTTATATGGCAATACAGCATAGAGCACTGTGTGGTGTGAAGACCTTCACCAGTGTCAACATTAGAATAGCTGACGCTTGGATCATAAGCAATCTATCAAATCCAGATAGCATACTCTTATTATTTAATCATCAAAGCAATCATCAGTAAAATAATCGTTCCTTCTGTCACATTAATGTTGAAAAAGGAATAGAAGCAAATCAACAGATACTTTTCCGTTCCCAAAGTAGACAGGGATTTGACTCAACCAGTTTTTTGGTGGCTAGTCTACGCAGTGCTGGTTCTGCCTCCCCAAAGGTATGACTTCTATGGCATGATTGCCTAGCATGCATCTCAAAGTTGGCTACCCAAAGGCTGAGACATCTAGAGTCACCAGTCACTTGCAGAGATGTTCCTGTGACTGCTAAACAATTTGTTCTCACCACATTTTGTTCATACTTTTCATCGTGCCCTTTCTGCTTTACGCTCAGATGTCCTCAGGCAAAGGTTCGTCATCTCAGTGGGGTCAGAACGCTTCCGTTGTTTACAGATCCCATCTGGCTGCTCTGCCTGTGAGGGCTGGTCGGTCTCTGCGCTGGGCCTCCTTAGAGGGATTCTTCAAATCCCACGGCCCCCTTCGGAGACAGTCCTGCTCTGTGCAGTGGCTGCCCTGAAGTGCCGGTGACGGTGCATGAGGCCCCGATTCACCGCACACGTGGTGCTGGCCTTCCACAGTGTAGATAAGCCTACACTGAATCCACAATGAATCTGCAATGAAACTACAATGAACGCAGTATTCTGCATTGTAGAGGAATGTACAGTGGTGATTCATTCTGTCCTACAACAGACGTCTAAGAGGAGATATGAATATTCTTTTATGGATACTTATGTACTAATTGTATAGGAATCTAAAGTACTTAGACGAGACGTGTAGCTCAGCCAGAAAAGAGCTGCGATGAAAAAGAACAAATTCTGCCACAGAAGTCGGAAAGTTATATATTCAAAGGCTGTAAAGCCAGATAAACCACTGGACTGTCTCTCTTGACCTTCTTCTATGCAAGCAAGACCTTAATTACCCTTTTTTCCCCATGACAAGTTTCTTATTTATCTTTATAGAATCACTTCTCAATTTCATTTTGATAATCTAAGCAGATTTTGTACTCTGATTCTCTCACTCAAAGATGTTCTCTCCACATTTTGAGTATCTGTCATGGTTCTTTTCAATTTATCAATACCAAAATTGCAGGCACCATGCTCATTCTTATCGACCTCTCATCTAGAAATAAACCCACTTCCTTTCATTTTCTTGCTAATTTTTTTTTAGAAAATCTGAGGACTGTGATTTGATTTTCTCTCCATATTATCACACTGGAAACTTACGCTGAACCATCATTCTGTGAACTCTGTTGCTTTTAGTTATCACTTTCCAACATGTAGTCATTTCTCCGTAGGTCTGAATTCCTTAGTTTAGATGTAGAGCTTTACACCGGCTGCATTAAAATGCATTTGACTTAAATAGGCCCGGATTATTAAAGCCACCTTTATATATGGCTGCCTGGATTATTTAATCTGAATAGGAGTCTGGTCATAGGACTGCTTTAGCATCTCCTTTAGAAGATAATTCCTTGTGGCCGATCATATTTTAAGCCAGTTCTCTTTCCAGTCAGTGCAATTTACTAGTATTTTACAGGGCTATTTTTTATTTAAAATTGTAAGTGATACTAAGTCAAACACTAGGGTTTGCTTAATAGGATCTGTTCTCCATAATCTGACTGGAATTAATCGCATTCTCATTTTTAAGGCTTTGTTTGTTGACTCCCTTATGAGCCTTTCAGTTATTTCGCTCAGGAACAGAGTTAGCCTCCAGTTACCTCATACACCCTTCTCTGCCTTTTTTTCAGTATTAGCACAATATTGAGACTCAACCAGTGCCCTATTGTAATTCACTAATTACAGTATTTCTCAAAAATTATTGTCAGTGGCACAGGTGTTTGTTCAGACAATTCCTTTTTGCTCCCTTAGGTATTTACGGACTGGAAAATGCGTCATCATCCTCATGTAGTCAAGTGCATCATCTCTTCCCTATTGAAGTACGACAGAAATATTTACTGAGGTTTTCCTTTTCTTTATCATTTCTAACCACTTTACTATATCCATCAACTACATCGCTTGATTTCATATCAATACTTACCCCTTTTGTTGTACTGGAGCTGTTGTACTCTTTAACTTCCCTTATTCTCTAAATTTGACTAGCTTTAGATCGTATTGACTGCTACCTGGTTTCCTTCGTCTGATTGTCAAAGGTAAACTAATACATACTTTCTTTTTTAATGCTCCTTAGAGGAGCACCACTGCACCACTGCACCCCTGAGCCCGTAAATATCTGAAAACGTTTTGAGACACGATTTTGACATAAATTACATTATCAGAAATGTCCCTTTCCAAACAGAGGCCAGTAAAAATTCTTTCAGCCCAGTGGAAGCCATGAGGATATTTGAGCTGGCTGCAGCCGACGCAGGATGCTTGTTCCCCAAACGAGGACAACGCTACTCATCAGCCAGAAGCTGCACGGTCCCATGGCGGGCAGAGTTGCCTTTTAAGTCTTGATGCTGAACCACATTGTATTAGATTAAGTAAGAGAACAGCCTCTGAATGGATGAATGTATATTCTTTTGCCTCTGCGATTTCACTTACACACAACCTTCTTTAACAGAGACACTGTCCTTTTCAGGAAAGCCTTTAAATCTGCTCTTGGGTTTGTATTTCTGTTTTCTTGTTGATAAACAGATTAGGAAATGGTGTGCTTGATGCAAGTCTGTGGATGTTCCATGCTGGACTAAGCGTATCACTTTGTGTTGCACCCGTCCAAATACAGAAAAGCTCCAAAACACAAGATCAGAAGGGCTGAAGCGGGCCGCTTCATTGAGTCCTGCACAGCTGCAGGCTCTCGGCTCCCAGATGTGGCCGGCAGCGGCGCGGGGTGCATGCCTTGTCACGGTGTGACGGTGCCTTCTGCACCAGCGTGAGCAACCCAGGCGACGTTTCACAGTAACTCCCTTCTCGAGCACGGAGTTCTTCACCGGAGAAGTTTGCTATTCCTGGGCAAACTGAGGGAACTGTCTGTAAAGGGTCAGTATCAGAGCTGCCTGACTCTTAAACAGATGCTGGCAAAGTTACTCTGTCCTTTTTTGTAGTTCCTTGAAACCTGCTCTTCTCTCCCCAGAAGTACTGTATGGGTTTCCTCGCCCTTGAAGAGAGGCGGCGCCTGAGCAGGCACCACTTGGCTTGCCTAACACGTCCTCTAAAAACATGAAGAGAGACAGCGTAGCAAAGGAGAGGCCATATAGCTCTAAGAAACTCTAGCTCATCCTGCACGTTGCAAATTCACGTAGTTAAGAATGCGATCAGAAAGACTGGGGTGCAAATTCCAGCTTTGTTGTAGCGCAGCTGACCAAACCATCTCCACTTACGCTGGCAGACAAAGCGCCGGGCCCAGTCTCCCTGTCTTCAGAGGAGGCCTTTAAGACTCAGATCCTTCCTCTGTCTGTCTCCAACAACCCGGCTGCGGAAGGCCCGCCGCTGAGGCCGCTCCTCCAAAGCACGCTCCTCTCCGAAGCAAGTCTTGGCGGGGTCCAAAGGGGCAGACCCATAGGAACAACCAGGGAAGGACGCGTGCGTCAGGTTTTCCTTCTGCCGGCCGGTGTGGGACCCGCATAGCACACCCCCGCGCTGCACCGCGCCTCCTCCTCTCGCACCCCTCCTGCAGGCAGACGGGGAGGCTAAAACGCTACCTAAAGCTCGCTTCGGGGAACACACAGGCAACACAGTACGCAAGATATGAGAGAAGACAATATACAAGATAATTTCTTGTCTATGTTCCGGCCCAGGTTACCCTTGAGAGTGTAACTACAAAAAGTATGTTGAAAAGGCATGTGATTTTTCCTTCCTAGATACGTTTAGATACGTAGAAGAGCTCATGGGGCGTTCAACACGCAATTAAATCTCCATTCCCCCAGCACAATTCCCCCGCAAGGAAAGGAGAGCGGGGTGGCTTTCTTCGTACCTGTACATGGCCTAGTCCCCGAAACTTCTGCCATCAAAATAGAAAGAATAAAGCGCTGCTTGAGTTCAGCTCACCTCTCCTCAGGTAGACCTCTGAAACAAGGTGAGCTGAGTCCCAGGGCTTTACGGCAGGGGCAACGCGTTCACACTGTAGGGTCACCCGCAGGCAGCAGCGCTTTGCAGCGCTGCAGGCAATGGGCACAAGTTGGCAGGGCACGGGGAGAGGGCAAAGGCTCTCCCCGTCTTGGGCTGGGGCTGGGGGCCAGAGGGGAGCTGCCCTGGAGGGCTGGTGTCAGCTGGGATGGACTGGTTTTGGCAACCTGCCGGTATCAGCATCTTGTCAGTCAGAAGACCTGGATGTACAGTTAGACTATACAGGCAGAGTTAAAACCTCAAGACCTTTCAGGGCGGAAAGGTTTAAGGCTCTGTGCTGGGAAAAGAGCTGAACGGACGGCGTGTGGCTGAAGGATAAGTGTCGCTGGCACTGATGATTTTTTCTCACCGTGTGTCGTGCGAGGTGCGTCTTTCACGTTTCTGAGCGTGGGCATCTGACTTTCAGACGGAGGTGCCAGGATAAATACGGCTGATGTGAGGGTGGTCATTCTGCCGGTGTTATGATACAGAAGCAAAATGACATCGCTGTCTGCCAGGGAAAGAGCAAAATGGGGGTAACCCCGTGGCTCCTGTGCCACCGCGAGCTGTCTCGCTTCTCTTACAAAATCACAACACCCGGCACAGATTCCTGCAGTCCCACTGAACAACAAACTGCGCAAGGCACTCTTTGCTATCCTTTGCTAAGACTTTTCTGCCTTTTTTTTTTTTTTCTTAAGCACTGGCAGCAAAGCTTTGGGGTATTTTTAAAAGAAAGGGATTAGCCTCCTGTGAAACATGGATAATTTCCTCACTTGTTAACGTGCACTGCCCTCTTGTGATAAAACATGTTTTGGGTGTTCTCTAGCTGTTCCCTTCCTGTTTTCCCTTTTTGTAGTTTTCTGTTTCTGTTTTTTTTGTTTGTTTGGGTTCCTCCCCCAGACCCCGGGGCTTTCTTTAAGGCTTTTTTCCTAAGGCAGAAATAATTCTTGTTAACATTAGAAGGATGAAAGGAAAGCAGCAAAAAGCTGGAAGAAAATACTCTTATCTGATATTTCACTCTTTCAGACAGTTAACATCTTCCCAGATCGTTTTACCGAACGTACAAGAATCAGACGGGTATGTAGGCAGCAATTACTCCAGTGAAAAATGTGGACTTGAAAGGGAGAGGAAGATATTTAGCAGCTCATTGAAAAGGCAGTGTTTGAGGAAAGAGGTCCGGAGTGCAGCGGGGTACTTAGCCGTCCTCTGAACGGGAACATCGCACAGCGACCGCGAGTCGTTCCTCCCTCCTGACCGTGTTGTCTTAGCCACACAGGTATAAATGAATTTGTGGAGTTTATTTCCTGGAATTAGCTGCCAGAGAGGTGGGAAATGTTCCTAACATGGATTGCTTTACACAGCATCCTCAGCTTAGCGAGGAGCTTGGTTTTCTTCGCTCTAGTGTTTCTGCTTCTTTGTGGGTTTTGTAATTAACGTTGCGGCCATCGCTGAAGGCCCAAGCGTCTCCTACAGAGGTTACCGTGCTTTTGGGCGCTGGGGAGAACTTTCTGAATGAAAGGATCAATAGACAATTACTAGGTAGCTTTCTCAGAAGCTGTATGATTGAAGGGATATCTTCAGGTAAGTTAGCTATTCTTTGTGTCCAAAAGAGGAACAGAATATTCTCACAATTTAGGATGAATAAATCAATAATTATATCCAGAGCTGGAATCTTGAAAGGTTCCTGGTAGTCAGGAGCCCTGATGCACCACTGGCAGCACTTTCAGATTAACTTCGCTGAGCTATTTAAACTCTGCTCTAACACCAAATAAGAGCAGCTCAACAGTTAAAAAAAAAAAAAAAATCACAGTTATAGGAAGCAACAACACAAAACTGGTGAATGTATAACAGAAGGAATTTAGCTTCAGGCTCACAAAAATTAAAGTATATTGGTGCAAAGTCCAAAGTAAGGACTTCCAGAATCAAAGTCATCTCTGTCACGTGCTTCAATCCATCCATGCTCATGGAGTATGAAATAGTCTTTAGTTATGGGATTATATATTTAGTAGCTCCACAGTGAATGAAAAGGTAAGTAGTATGTGATCCTGTAATTAAAGACAACACTATGCGTCACGTGCCGATGGGAGAAGAATGGAGAGAAATTTAAAAAATAAAGCTGACAGAAAAGCTAAATCCTGGCCATTTCTAACTTCTGATTGCTGGACTTTAAAAACCTTTAAGTTTTTTTGAGATTTTGTTAATGCAATGCCTCCCTATGTATAAGAAACAAAAAATAATAAACAGAAAACATATTGACTTCCCCAGGTTGAGATTTTATGACCTTAAGTCACACGCCTGATTTTCTGTCTCCACTGCAAATCAGAAGACAGCAGAACTCGTAAAAACAAACAAACGAACAACTGATTTTTTTATTATGTAATGGCAAAGCAGGGAATATTTTTCCTGACCTTATTTTTAATATGAACAAATCACGTTAGCCAAAACATCCAAGAACATAGATTCCAAGGCAAGCATCCCACCCAGGAAAACAGCAGGAAACTCTAACAGTGATTCTCTGAGGGGAAGTATCAGGCTGTCGCAAATGGGGATCCGTCTGCCTACCATCAAGAACAAGCAAAGGATGCAGTGACAATCTGCACGTGTCCGTGCCTGGAGACGATCCACCTGAATGCTTAGTTTAACCCAAGTTCTCCAAAGCCAGATGAATATTATTGTCCTGCTGGTTCCCTTAGATGCTGGACCCAAAGCAGACTGGTCAGTGCCAAGGGATGTGGAAAGGAGCAGCAACCCCGAAGCACCTCAGTGCTGTCCATCCCAGATGTGCTCCAGCAATCGGCCCGCTGGGCTGCGGGCTGGGCACGGGGGCGCGAAGTGTCGATGCGCAGCACCGCGCTTCCCTTCGGCTCCGCGAGCACCTGGAGTTAGCCGACCGCACTCGGTCGGTGTTTTCCTCAACAGGTTTCCTTTTCCTTGAGACATTTCTCCTCCCTCCTTTCTGCTATTTCTGGGACAAAAGCCTCTCAGCAGGTATTTGCAGGAGTCACTACTTGGAAGCTCCTTGTCACAAATGCTGAGAAAAATCAGGGAGAGACCTATACAGCCAGGACCTGAGCATACCAAACCCCAGAGCCTGCATATTTCCATCCCTCCTACCAGCTGTTACCTTAGGGGTTGTTCCGGACCACAGCATCCTCACTGCCCTGAGAAACGTACTGGGATATCTGCTATGTGCTTTTGTCTCTCACCTTTTGGGACTAGATATGCTTGTAAATGGGAGCATGGTTCCAGGCTGAGATGAGAATATGCTATGGCATAAAGTGGGGGTAACCAAAGAACGTAAGATAAAGAAGCAGCCAACAGCCTTTGTGCTGTAAAGACCTAGCAGTGAGTAGAAGGCACATGCTGCAGAGGTTCACTCCAGAAAAACAGTCAAGAAATATTTGAACTGCGTGTGAACTTCGTGCTGTTGGATCTGCAGAACTGACCCAGAATGGTCACGAGAACAATCTTGCTCCAGAAATTTCTGCTTCTTCCTGCTTTCAGCAGGGCTGATAGACTTTCTGTGGTATTTTGGCACATCAGCAGCTTAGGGTGAAGTGAATGACCCCAGCTTTTTCTCAAAATCTGCAGCAAAACTGATATGAGGCAAGATGAAGATAGCTATGTGTGTTTTCCTGCTCAGTTTTCTCGGCACGTTGCAAACCGAAGCACTCAAGCTGGTGAAAGCTTAAAAATCTCATTTCTGCAAGGTTCTTTGAAGTGGGAGAAAAACAAAACACAAACAAGAAACTGCTATTCAGAAAGCCACACGTCCAGGCAGCTGGCCACCAGGAGCAGCATCGGTGCAAGGAGAGCAAGAGGCAACTGCCCCTTTCCCAGTTTGCCCAACTTTTGGACCGCCAGCGGGCTGGGGCTGGCAACCCGGGGCTTGCCGCCACCTCCCAAACCGATTGCGAGGGGAGTAGGGCTGGCTGGCAGCCACATCTGTGCGGGGTGCTGAGCAGTGGGGCCGGCTTCCCCACGGGCACCGGGGTGCTTGCGCGTCCCCCCGCCCTGCCTGCACACAGGGAGCTGCCTCCCGTCCCCAGAACCCGGGGGTGTCATGGAGTCATGGGGAAGAGAGCTTGGGAGAGGTCGCCCATGCCAGCTCAGAAACAGCCCCTGGGGTGTGCGGTGGAGCAGCCGGTGCTTCCGTTCGAACCTCTCTGACAGCTTATAAAACAAAACCGCATATTTGGAGAGAAATCATTCCAAGAGAAAATTCCCAACCAGCCCCATCAGAGGCTGCTCTCGATGTCAGTGCAGCCTGGGAATGGAGAAGTAGGACTGGGCATTTCCCTCACCACCGCTGGTTTGCAAGACTCCCAGTGGCTTTTTTCAGTGCCAGCGTTAGCACCGCCTTGGTATCCCTACAGTCAGCAGAGAGTCCATGCCCGATAAAACAGGAAAATACCATTTCTTTCTCCAGTGTCAGCTAGGAAACACTAATTTCTTCCCCATTAATTCTTGATGGCTTGGTAGGAAAACGTGTCTCTTAACAGCTCGGCCAAGTTCATTACCTGGAGCAGACCTGCCTGGTGCCAAGGATGGACTTGCCCTAATTACCTTGGCAGACGCCACCTTGCAAGAAGAGCTGGGCAGTGATTATGGCCCTGCAAAGGGCACACATGCGCTGAAGGTGCCGAGCCGGCCACCGTCCTCTCTCTGTTTTGTCCTTTTGTGGGTCACAGTTTACAATTCACAAAGCACAGTTAAATAAATGGGGGGGGAGGGAGGGAGGGGTTGAGTAAATTAGAATTTCATGACAAAATCACCCTGTCATTTAGCAGCTCAATGAATAAAAAGAACGAAAAGTTCCAAACGCAGAGAAAGCAGAAAAACAACATCCTGGCTTCAGTCCAAGCTCAGGTTTTGGTTTCCAGAAACACCCTGGCTAACAAATTTGGAGAGGGGCATCTGGAAGCCGGGGGAGCGGGCGGCCGCTCCTCGGCGTTCTCGCTGCTTGGGCACAAGCCCTGTGACCGTGGGCGCCCGCCTGCGAGCGCTGCTGCCAGCCTTGGTGCTCAGGAAAGGGGACGTCCCATCATTTATTCCAACATCTGCACAGCTCGGTCCTCTCTTAAACCCCACTCCCACCCTCACCGGGCTGTGACACAAGCCTGGGGCTGGGCACGGCCGTGGCCATGGCGGTGGGCTGGGCTGGTGGCCTCCGGGGGCCGTTCCCACCCGTGTCCCCGGGCGCTAGGTCTCGCTCCCCCGTCAGCGCTGGGTGCTGTTACAGAGCTGCTCCCCTCAGCGTTTCCCTGCTGCTCTCAGGGTCTGCGCTTTCTGCCGCCTTCAGCACAGGGCGACGCATCCACCGCGCATGGGAGCAGCACACCTGCTCAGCTTTCCACATGCTCTTTCTCCTCCACAAACACTGTTTTCCCTCCCTGCTTTCTCTACAGCGAAGACCTGGGGTACTGGAGCCTTCAAAGGATGGCGGAGATCGCAGTGAGGCAGCTGGTGACCTTGCGGCAGCCCGTGTCTGAGCAGCAGGCGCTGGGCAGCTGAATCCCTGCGGGCAGCTTCAGCCAGGAGAGCAGGCAGGGGCCGACCCCGGGCGTTTTGCTGGGCACAGGACAGGCAGAGCAGATGCTCGTGGTGTGGCCGGGGGACGGTTGTGCCTGCCAGGGACGCCAGTGCCCTGCCAGCCTCCTGTGCCGTGCCGTGCCGTGCCGTGCCGTGCCGTGCCACGGGGCAGCGGGTGGCCGCCGGCCGCCTCGTGCGGCGGCGGGTGCCACGGAGGCAGCGGTGTGGATCCCCGGCCTGGCACTGCCGAAGGTCTGGATGCTCCCAGGGGACTGCTGGCTTCCCACGCCGCCTCAGCCCACTGCTTTCTGCCAGGACCCGCACACGTTTCTGGCTCGACCGGCCCAGGCTCCCCGTGCCACCCACTGGCACAGGGACAAGCACCCAAGAGCAAAGTGCCGGGGCGGGGGTGAGTCACTGCACACAGTTTCTAGCAAAACTTTTTTGCGGTCGGGGGTATGAGGAGAGTAACGCAGCCCCCGGGGCTTTTCGGATGGACTGCCCTCTCCGGATTTGTGGGCAGAGGGATGCCCGCACGGTGCCTCTCCCACCACAGCCGCCGTGCCTCCCTCGCCCCAGCCCCCGTGGCGCTGGCATCAGCCCTTCCCCGGGCTGCCCGGCTCCACCGTCCCCAGCGCGCAGAGGGTGGAAAAAAATATTCCCTGAAACAGCCTTTCCTTTGCACATTGCAGTGAGCCCTTTGGAGGCATACGAGCTTCTCTGAAGCATTTTTCTTCTGTGATGAGAAGAGGTGGAGTGACGTGGGGGCTTGCTCACGCCTCTCCCGTCCCCTTTCCATTTTTTAACTGTGTGTGTTTCCTGGGCTGGTCGGCATTTTCCTATGAGTAAGCTGTTACCACACGCACCCAACATCTTTTCTGCTTCATGCCTGGGCCTAGAGGGGGAAAGGGGCACCGAGGCATTTGGTAACAAGTGGGTACAGTGGTGGGAAGGTGTGAGAGATGGTTTCTAAAAGCTGTGGTGGCTGCACTTGCAGGAACTTTGTATACCCACAGCAAGAGGGTTAAAGCGAGAAATCTCTGACAGCCCCCCTCCACTCTTACGAGTACGGCACCACACTTGGTGCTCTATTCGCGTAAAACCCACGTGTCAAATCATCAGCTGAGCTAACCCTACCCCTACACAGTATTTTCCACTCATTAACCACTTCAAACGTGGCATGGTTTTTACACAGTCTACTATTCCAAAAGCCGTGAGCAATCTTTCTTAAGAATAGCTGCCTCCAGTCAGTCCAGGAGCACCCGCTGAGGACACTGTACGCTTTCCAGTACCCAGTTTCACACGGGGGTAGTTGCCACTGTGAATGCAATACCCCCCAAGGGAGATAGACAGGTTGCCGTCTGTAGCACTTGATATATAAATTTTTTAAAATTCTTTCTGCTAAGGGGACAGTTCTTGCACTAGCAGGGAGGGTGCACTTGAGTTACCACTGGGAAAAAGGGAGGAACCAGAGAGTGACAACAGCACTTTCCGAAGCAGGCCAGCTATCTCCTGACCTAACCGGCTGTATTTTAGAGGTTTTTCTCCCAAAGCTGTGGCGGACAATGGGCTGACACCTCGCTGAGCAACACCACGCTCCCAACCAGCAATGAACAGCCTTCTGCTCCTGAAGTCACCCAGTGGAAAGGAACAGGGGGGTGCCCACAGCGCTTTTTTGCTGGGAATAGTTTGCTCTCAGCGGACGCTGATTTTACACGCAGGCTGCCCTTCGGGGCAGGCAGAGTGTGTGGGGCAGGACCGCACACCACAGCCTCCTGCTGAGCCTACACGTGGAAGGCAGCATTGTTTACACTCCCCAACTTCATTTTTTCCTTTGTGCACTTTTGTGTAAAAGAGCAATGAGTGTCTCTGTCCATATCAATAGGGATAAACTAACACCATTAGTAAAAAAGGAAACAAGCAGAGCTGTTTTGTTGTCAGCTATATTTATACAATTTATTGAAACCTGCAGCATTAAAAATGCTACCCTAATGCATTAGGGGGGGGGAAATAATGAAGTACCTTTTAACACAAAATAGTGGCAATTTTATGGGCACTGACGCTGTTATTTCAAATAAGCAAAAAAATTTCAGACAAAACCCAACAGCAACGACAAGCTGGTTAAATAAGTAGACAACGGTTTTACCCACCAACAGGCACTCTGCCAGGCAGTGATGATCACCCAAGGGTAGCCCAGTTGCCTTCAAGGGGACCTCATATGTGTGATCAGCACGATTTCCCATCAAGAGCCCTATTCAAGACCAGATTTGACTGTCCCCATGCACTGCCAGAGGCAGACGGATTACCCGTGGAGTAAGATGCTGGCCGGTATCAGCAGGAGCTGACAAACCTGGCTCTTGCGCCCTTACGAATCAGGGCAAGAGCGTGCCGAAGTGAAGGACTTCCTAACTCCATACGTGTCAGGGTGTCTCATGCTTCTTCAGTTCTGGATAAAGATACCAACGACCATTGACGAGGGTAGAAATGGGTCTCCATGAACTTTTGAATAAAGTAATGTAATAACAAAAATTATTTTAGGGAAAATAGTAGAGAGTCTTCTGCTGAGGCTACAGATGAAAGTCATCAAAGACTGCACTGTCACACCTTCACTCACACACTGCTACAGGCTTGACGCCCCTCTAGACTGTGAAAGGGAAAAGAAACCAATCAGAATAGAAAGTTTTGAGGCACAGTATAATAATTTACAGTCTACTTAAAATTGAATTTTTGCCAGAAATCAGCCATCAAAATGAGGCTTCTGTAATGGTTTTGCAAACAATGACTATATCAACCACTTCTTAGGTCATGAATAAATCATGGCCGATAAATCACTACGAATCTGTTAGGTGTGTGATGAATCCTTGAGGAAACAGGATTATCTTCAGCAGCTACATTTAGGTTAAGAGAGCACAAGCAAGATTTGTCCTTAGTTTGCTTAGACTTTATTAGGTTACCTCCATAAATCTTGACAACTTTCCCTGTCAAGATACACGCAACATAAGAATGCGTAATGGAAGAAGTCAAGAGAGGTCGGCTCAAGGGTCCACCTGGAGAGCATCTCGCCTGTGAGAGCGGCCATCAGCAGAAGTCTGCCCTAGAGTACAGAAATGGGGAAAGCACAGAAAAATCTCATTTAGCCTCCAGCAGTCGGGGACGCGGGATCCCCCCGAGCCAGAGCTGCACCCTGGCAGTCACATACGGGACCAAACCTCTGTGAATTCGTCTTGCCCCAGAGCAGCGTCTCTGCACTCGTGGCTCCCACAGCGCCCAGCGGCAGGGATAAAAACCCCATCCCCTGCTCCACACCGCTCATGTCCGCAGGCCTCGCCTGTGCCTGTTGCTTTTCCAGACCGGGGAGGCTCTGAGGTTTTAGCTCTCCATCAGCAGAAGCCATCCTGCACTCTTGTGGGATGCTTCCAGTCATCCTCTAATTTTTGGATTTTTTTGTGAGATGGCATTACCAGAGCTGCACAAAGTATTCGAGGTGCGTGTACACCATGGATTTATTTGCTGGCAAAATGACGAGCCCCATTTTGTGCCCTGCGCTTTTCTTAAGAAGTCTTATCATTCAGTTTGCCTTTTAACAGGTCCTGAGTGTTGACACCCTGAATAATTTGGTGTCATCTGCAACTTTTGCCACCCACTATCCCCTCCCCTTTCCAGGTCACTCCGCCATTCAGAAGCAACATGAGTCCTACTGTGGGGTCCCACAGATGGGACCATTTCCTAACGGTCTTTCCGTTAGGAAAAATAACGGCTCTGCCTCCTGCCCTTAACTTCTGAAATGCCGGGACACTGAGTTTTAGCACGGGGTATGGGTTTGAGGGCAGTGTCTGGGTCGCCTTAGCGTACGGTGCAAACCTGCTCAGAGGGAGTTGCCCTGGTGCCTGCAGGCACGGTGAAATGGCTGACTTTGATTTTTCAGGCAGCTTTCAAAAGCCCAGTGGTTATGTTTGACTTGTGCGTGGTGAACATGACTGCACACACATGCCTTTAAAAAGTCAGACCGGCCGGTGCGCAGCCGTCCCACGGCTGGGAGAAGCCCACCTCTGCTCCACCACGGAGACGTACACACGGGTGCGCACGTGTTGGTAAGTGCTGGGTACGGGGTCATTGCTCTGATTTTGAGCAGAGATCTTGAGCATTGGAAAAATACTTCATCTGAAGGGTCGGGCTGCACGTTTAAGCAGCAGATTTGCCTGAGTCAGCACAGCAGGATCGAGCCTTTCATGCACGGCTAAGCAGTTTCTTCTGGTTGCAAATCAATTCCGCTCACCTGCAGCAGGAACTGGTGATTTCTATCACTTGTTCCCAGGGCCGTGGAGAAGATTTAGGGTTTTTTTTTTCCTTCTGTTTGATTCAGTGCTTGTCTTTTTCTCAGGAAGATCCCTGTAAAAACGGGGGCTTGCAGTTTGAGTTAGTAACACTTCTGTTCGCATCTCATTTTGTAAAAAACAGACTTTCTCTGCCAAACGCAGGGGAAACCCGTGCAAAAAGCCAGGAAATGCCTTCAGGCTGCTGCGCCTGCTTGCCCAGCTCACCAAAGCCTCGTCACCCCGCGAGGCACCAAGCATCAGCCCTATTCTACGCCGCCCAAGGCTTTTCCTAACATTGTATGGCCAATCTGCTTTCTGAAATGAGTTAAACCGTAAGAGCACGTTGTACAAAGTTGTTGCTATTTGCCTGATGGCAACAGCTAGGGGAGCCCCGGGACTGCCTTGGGTCCCCCTGCGCTGGTTGCTGCGCAAAGGCAGAAGTAGTTGTGTCCTGCCCTGAGGGGGTCTGCAGGAGCGGAGACCCGTGAGAGGGACAGGTACGAGGCGGCAGAAGGTCCCCAGCCTGCTCCGAGAGCGGCCTCGATCTCCAAATGCGGCATAAAGCACAGGTGCCCTCACGGAGCGCGGCACGCACAAAGCTGGGGGGCAGCTGCGGATTCACTGCCCTGTTAGCGGGCCGGGGCAGAGCCTGGTGGGATGTATCCTGCTGGCGGTCCACAGGTCTCCGCGAGGCTGAGGACAGGAGCGTGCGCTGCTTGTCCGAGACCATGAGAGCTTTGTGGACATACTTCATCTGGGCTGGATGGGCAGCAGCCCTCCCTAGGCCTCTTGGAACAAACACGGACGGCTCTTCTGCACGGGGCTGGAAGATGGTTAGCGCTGGGTGGCAGCTCCTGAGCTCACCACAGTTTATCGCCCTGCTCAGTGCCTGCACAGATGCTTTCTCTGTAATGATGCTCTTTGGGCCTCATTTGCTGGGGTTCTCAGTGCCTACACGTCCTCTGACTTCAGCGCTTGGTTCCTCTGGAAAAACAAATCGTGCATAACGTTTTGGCTGTCTTACAGGTAATGTAAAATTTGCTTTTACTTCATCAGGCGGAAAATTTCACTCCTGTTCTCTGTCTTTGCACACTGAGCCGCACCAACCGCTGTACCCCAAGACAAGAGCGGGCTTACCCCTGCGGGTACGCGGGCGGCGCTTGCACACAGCTCCGCAGGGAATGCAGAGCATCTCTCAGGGCGCAGGTCTGCTCGGCTGCTGCTGCTTCCTTTCGGGAAAAAAATACTGTTGCTGGAGACCTCCACACTGGTTTTGTTTCATGCTCACATTTTGAAAAAGGAATTGGAAACACCGAATGCGGACGCTGCCAGATAAGTTAAAGCGTGAGCTGAAACTTTAGCTGAGATGAGGTTCTACCAATAGGCAACTGAAAATAGGCATCTGGACAGATGGCGCCAATTGATTTAACTGCAGCTGCGATGTTTAACAGAGTAGAAAACGCAAGTAAAAAGCTAATGGGAGTCCTGCCCTAGTTAAATCAGCTGCTTATTTGACATACCAGTAGTAATCGTTGTTAATAAATTCCAGTTAAGCCAATGACAGAAAAGATGAACTGTTTTGTTACGCTTTGAAAGCAAAGCTAGTAACGCTGTGGACCTTAAAAAAAAAAAAAAGATCCAAAAACCATACACGTATATGCACGTCTAGAATATATTAAACAAATAACATACGGATACCTATTAACATATATCTCATACATATCATGCATATCATATACAGCATATATAAGTTGCCATTATATTTTCAGTATGCACCGATATACAAAAACGAGTTTTATTTATATTGATTTAAATATATATATAAAAGGCTATGAAACAAAGCAAGTGAACGCAACATTGCTATTGCAAACCACAGGGATGAAAAAATGGTAGGAAGCGTGGTGGAGGAGAGGAGAAAAGGAATGAGGTAAAGCCTGGGGTAGATCCTTGCAGCTTCTCTTCAGCCTCTGCAAAGGATGCCACAAAGCTGTTTTCCTCTCTGTGCTCCCTCTCTCGAGTCCCCTTTCTGCTCTGGTCAGATTTAAGGTCGCTGTTGGAGGTTCTCGAGGTCCACGCAGCAGCCACCTCAATATCAGACACCATCTCTCCAAGCTGCTCTTCTGTCCCGCTCACAGCTGATGTGCTTCGGCCTGTCCTCGGAGGTCTGAGGTGGACCGGTGTCCTGAGGCTTGGAGGACGGGGAGGAAGAGCGCTCTGACAGCGAGATAGCTTTAGCGCGCTGGCTAGAGGGGGTGTTGCTGCAGGACTGGGGTTTCCTCCCTTCTTGCCGCAGTGCCGCACGGCCAGCACCAGGCCACCGCTGCCCTCCTGGGCACCGGCCCAGGGAGCGGAGAGAGGTGGCGTCGGCTCAGCAGCAGCCACCGTGTCCCCGTCATGTAGCTCAAGGGACAAAGACCTCCCCCAGCGCGGGACGTGACCACAAGATCACTCTGTTCCGCACGGGGATGCACCTGGACTTGATAAGCCTGCTACGGACTGTGCTGCGGCAGTCGCACGCAGGCTGGCAAGCTCGCAGCGACAGGCGTTTGAAAGCCTGATTCATTTATCTGCAACTCATCCAAGAGTAAATTTGTCACCCTTGGCTGGAAGGTTATGTGTCTGCAGCTTTCTAAAATCAGCCCGGCTTGGCCAGCCACTAACTAACCCATTTACTTGTCGAGTCTCTCAGCAGAAGTCCCCTCAGAACGGCGATGTATTCCCACAGGGAGCTTTTGGTTTGGGGAGCTTCAGCTTTTGGGAGCTGTTGAGCACTGGCAGTTGCTGCTGAGTTCAGTGGCTATGAAGCTGTGGATGCCCACCATTTCTTAATATCAGAGTCTTAGGTTGGAGGAATTAGGAGTATTCTTCCTTTTAGGCAGCTTTGTCCTCCTATGCGCGCAGCTATTTTTTTCTCTCTGGGCCTGCGCTCACGCAAGAAAGATTTCTGAATTGCTGAGAAAATCACATGAACAGAGTAAACTGGGTGAAAACAACACCCGCTTGCCACGTCCTTGGCTTCAGCATTTGCACAATAGAGTTGCCAAGTAGCAGGACTCATCAAGGGACTTGGCACAGAGCGAAAAAACCCACAAATGATTGCCCTGGCTTAGAGCATTTCCGTAGGAGTGCTGCAAGGGGTCATCCGAAAAGCGAGCGCTGGGAGCAGAGGCCGCTCACCCGTGTTTCTGCGTGGAGCGTGCCCGTTTCCCGTGCACAGCGGTCCCGCGCCTCTGCTTTGGCATTTCAGGGGCAAAGCTCCCCAGCCCTTCATAATGACAGGAAACTGCAATGAAAGTCTAGGGAAAAAATAATTGTTATTATTAATAGACATTTCTATATCACCCAAAGGGAATCAAATTGCCCTGTGCCCAGTAGCGCTCATCCCAAGCAAGATTATTTCAAAGGAGGATACAACATCCACAGCGTATCACGGAGTCTGCTTTGATCTACGGCCACCACCATTACCGCTTAAAAAAGGAACCTAAGGGAAAAGAAGAAAAAACTGGAGATTTTTTCTCTGCCTCACTGTGAAGTGTGTTATTGCCCTTAGAAAGACATCACCTGCTGACGGTCACTTCTTGGGCAAGTCTGAAAACACTTGAGTGTTTCCTCTTTCTTCCTTTGCAGAGTTCAAAATCCTGGGGAGGGGCAGCTGCCTCCCCAGCCCTGCCTCGCAGGGAGCCGACGGGCTGAGACCTCGCCCGCTCAGTGCACACGTGGCACATTCCCCGCGGTGAGGAAACGACCGTGGGTTTGTGGGATTCTATGACACACAAGGACACGGAGGCTTTATCCTCTAAATGCCTCTACTTCATTATGGATTACCACAAATAGCACAAAGATCACCACTAGCAAATATACCTATGATTAATAAAGTGAGTATGAATGAATATATGTATCAAGCTATTACGGATTACTAGCAGCAATCAATTACATAGTATCAATCAATAGTGTGGTATCGGTCAATAACAGCATCAATCGGTACTGTAGTACAACCAGTAACAGCAACAACCGAGTAGTTAGGTACTATTACTGGTTACCACAACTTGTCATTAGCGAACCAAACTTCTCAACGATGTAGCAGCAGATGTACTTATAATAGATTACTTATATGAATATATATAAAGTCAATATGAAGCGAATTAGATTTCAGAAGGAGCCAAACCACCCCAAAAGAGGGGGGGAACAAGCCAGTCCAGGGGTGACACTACACACCCAGCCATCCCCAGAAGCGGGGCTGACGGGACTGAGCCAACAAGGGAACAGAGAGGGTGTCACTTCACGGACAGGCGACACATAGAAAACCTTTCCAATATTTAGAAGCTGACTTGCAGTGGTTTTGTTGGGGTTTCCACTTCCTAATAATGTTTTGTAGGGTTTCGATGTAAATTAAATCTTTCAAAAAACACATCTTTTCTTTGAACATTGTTGCTTTTCATTGAAAGAGTGATGCTAGAAACCCCCAAATTTTCAGCAGTTTTTGGTCAGGGAAAATGGTTACCAGCTGCTAAAAAACCAAATAGCTTTTAAACTTTTTGAATGTATGGAGTTTTTCATGACAAGGCAATGTTTTCTGTGGAAAATTCTAATTAAAACGACATTCATTGTATTGCCAAACCCTTCCGCAGAAACTCTCTCTTTCCGAGACGGCGCGGTCTCTGTGTTCCCCATCCGGAGAGCGAGTTGGGAACGCCCAGCCAGCGCTTCACAGAGGCACAGCCTTTACACGAGATTATTCAAGGTAAAGTCCTGGCGCAGACCTGACAGTCCGTGGTTTTCGTGTGAGTAGGAGTTTCACAAAACGACCCCTGCGACTGCAACAACCCACCCCGGCTCCTTGAAGGCGTATCTGCAGCTGCCTAAATGGAGTTATCGCCAGGGTTATCCAAACCCTCTGGTCCGCCCCAAGCAAAGGGCTTCAGCCCCGGTACCTCCAGCTGTCAGGTCTCTCTGCTGGTCTCTACCTCAAGCAGTCACTGAATAAAATCAGGAATAACCAGTTAATGTGTATAAACCTGCTACAGAAATGAACTTTTGCAAAGATATATTGCACCATTTCCTTTTACTTCTTTATTATAGGTTATTGCAATTTGCATGCATTTTCGCTCAAAAATTAATTTGAGATTAATGTCACATGCTGCTCATATTTAATAACAATGCGCTCCTTGCCCGACAGCTGTGTCCGGCTCAGAAGACTTCCAAATTGCTGCCATAAATTAACTGGATGGTAGAATGTATTTTGCAGCTTACAAGGTGAAGATATTTCTCTTGACATTTGTTGGCAGGATTCGTGGTTCTCATGGAAAAGCACAGTATGTGGAAAATAACTAAGGAATCAGGATTCGATTAATACTGAATTTTTAAAAATGCCACTGCTAGTATTAATACAAACAGTGCCATCAATGTCTGGTCAGATCAAAAGGAGACCTGCCTCCTCGAAACACTCCCAGCACTGGGACTGCTAGGAAGTTAATAGTCTATAATACAACCTATTCATGGTCTTAGATTAGTCTGTCAAAGACAATTAATCAAGACACAAAAAGCTTTTTCTTCTCAAAATAGAAATGTATACACAGTTAATGTGATGGTTGTATTACTGACATTTTACAGGAGTTTTCTTCATATCTTTTGCTGAAGTTACAGGTGGAGGACAGGGAGATAAGGTCTGGCCAGGCAAATTTGCAAAGTGTGGAAGGTCACCGGAAGGAAAAAGCCAGAAATCCACTTCTGTTTGCGTGAATTTATGTAAAAACACATACATCCATTCAGTAAAAGTGCTGATATTTACAGAGGCTGTATGTATGTATATATGTACTTCTCCTTTGGAATACGTTTTACAAATGCATTTGCAATAAACGGGCAGGGCTGTATTCTGCCATCATTCAAACACACGTAATCTCCTTGACTTTAATGGCACCGTATCAGCATCGCTGAGGGCAAAGCTGTGCACCATTCGGGGATCTCATTTTTGAAGATAATTGAAAACATCTCTGAATAGAAGGAAAGGGGATTTTCCATTAGGAACTTTTTTAAATACAAAAGTATGACTTCATAGCGTGTAGCTGGTTTTGTTATTGCTTCCTTTCTTATGCAAAGCAAATTTCTAGGCACTTTTCATAAAAAGGAACCAGAATGGAGTCAATTTTATAGGGAGAAATAATTGAGAGAATGACTTCTTTCGGTGCTGGCTCAGAGCTGGTGTTTCCCCACTGGTAGTTTACTTCCGCGAATTTGATGGCCAGAGTCTTACTTCACCCTCTCTTAGAAGATCAGGTGAACATTTATGAATCAGTTACTTGATTGCATTTGCACCTGATCACTCTTGGTTCATGTAACTGGAAAAGACCCAGAAGTCAGGGGCCAGGCTGCGGGAGGGCGCAGCAGGGCTGTGCTTTCCTGGCACGTCCTTCCCCGGCGCTGAATTTGCAGCCCCATCCGCCTCAGGGTCCCTGGCACGGTGGCAGTGCCCGGCGCGTGGCCTGGAGCCGGGGGCAAGCGCGGCTCCACGTCCCACGGGCAGCTCCGTCCTACATCACCAGCGTCACCGCTGAGCCATGCTCCTCTGTGGGGGTGGGGGGGAGACCTTGAAAGCCTGAGCTTTTCTTTTTGATTTTGCAGTGAAAACGAATGCTGAAATGTCAGAAATGCCCTTGGACTGAAAATCACGGATCCTGGCTCTCTGTGGCAGAGAAGTTGGACTATGAACGTAGATGGGGCAAGTGCCAGTTTCTGCACTGACGCACATCCAAATAAATTATGTGGCTGGAGCATGCTTTAGCTGATGATTTTACAGGCAGTTAGAGTCTCAGAAGTTCATGTTCTTTGTCTGAGAGTTTTGGGGGGTGAGGAGAGGACTGTAATAGAGGGTTTGATCCTGCCAAACTTTTAAGCGAGCATTCTCTGTTTCAGAGGTGCTGCATTCCCACTGGCTTAACACTTTTTTGGTGCTGGTTCTTTGGAGACAGCCAGCCTTCCTGCCTCTGGATACCTGTCACTGCCATGCAAGGCCATTCAGCGTGCAGCTAAACCTCCCCCCTTGCCTTTTTTTACCCAGCAGGGAAGCACAATGGGAGAGACTTGGAGACAACACAAAATTGTAGTCGAGGCATTTGTTTCTTATTACGTTCGCCCTTCCCAGAAACGCAAGTGGCGGCTTGCCATGAATTAGGTCTGCTCAATAACTCAGCCCCCTCATAATCAGAAGACAGCAGTCGGAGCCGTGACGGATAATGGCCTCATGTCAGATGTCAGTGTTAGGTCTCCCCAGTCTATCACCAGCCGTTGTGATCATCGATCATGATATTCTCCTTACCTGCCTACCGCCGTAAGGGGCTTGCCTTAAACTGGTAGTTAATTTCCTGGACGTAGATCCTTCATCAGCTGAGTCCCGCAGAGAGATGCCATTTTGCGCATCTTATGCAAGAGCTGACCAAAGGCAACAAAGGAGTGTTGGGTCAAACTTTGTCACCCCCACTGCAGCAAATGCAACTCCCTTGCAAATACGAAGAGAGCAATTCGGCTAAAGCTTAACAAAGCTCTGTAGTTTTGATAACGGACAAAGCCGCTGAATCTCCTGAAAATGTCAGTGTGTGTGTAAGGCTCAGACTTGTTCTCCAGTGCTCTTCAAGGTCCATATTGCCACAGTCACAGCATTTCCTAAGTCAGAACTCCCAGTCTGGGAAAAGAGATTTGTCAGATCATGAAACTACAAGTAACTGGCTTAAGTGTTATACAGGGCTTTGGTATCTTAAACCTCCTGCTTTTGTTGTGTGTGCTTTTTCATTTGCATTTCGTTTCTTTAGGAAGGGAGAATACAGGAAGCACAACCCACAAAGCTAACCAGGGAAGATGCGCAGACAAGCGCAACCCCAAACACTTTTAAACTGGACGCAGTGGTGGCGGAATGGCTTTCAAGGGCCACAGGCTCTGGTGATGGATGTGCGATACCCAGCTCCCGTCAGTGGTGCGTTCTTCCTGGGCTCAGGAAGATCCCCCTGCGTTTGTTTGCTAACAGCTTGTGCTACTTTCTGGCTCCCAAGTCTGGAATACCTCATCCCTGAATGCCCTGAAGAGATTACCTTGGCCTGCCCGCCCCAAACCAGCCGTTGGGTAACTACTTGACAAAGTTCGGTTTTGGACATCTCCAAAAATGAAGGACGACAGCGTTTAGCCACTCTTTGAGTCACACAGACCTGTTCCAAGAACTTATATCTGATGTTCCCTGTGGAAATTGCTCTGGTTTGTGCTTTTATTTACATCTTTTATAGGCTTAAAGCTTTCTGGAACTGGAGCTGAACAGACATCCCAAGAAGACTCATCCATTTGGCTATTAGTCGGGCTAGCTAGAAATGAGAACTCTAGCTTACAAAACTTTTTGAGGTTTCAACAGTTATTTTAGTCACACTGATGATCAAAAGGCTGTTGAAATTTGTCAGAAAAATAAATGAAGGAAAAGAAAGAAAGAATTCGGTAAGGCAGTGATTCATTCTCTCACCTGCCAAGGGGAGCCAAACGCCTGCGATGCTCGCTTTGTGCATTAAGGTTATCTGTCTGTCTCTTTCTCCTTTTAATCAGAAATATCATTCTGAACCCCAAAACCTTTCTAACAAAAGTTTCAACTACAGATATAGATTTCCTTGAAAAGTTTTGGTTTCAATAAAACAGCATTTTCTGGTGAAAAACATTTAATTGAAAAGTTCCCATGCAGCTCCTGTTTTGACATCCTCTTCAAGCACTACAGGTTCGTAGGCAGCGAATCAGAAAGAAACAATGAAGCAAGCATTTTATTTTGCCTTTCATTTTATTCAAGTTACAAAACCCAGTTACATATGACAGTAATTATATATTTTACATATTTGGCATCATTCTGAATGACAAGCCATAGCTTGGTTATTTAATTTTTTTTTTTTTTTTTTTTAAACGTGCTTCATCTGGACTGTTGCTGAGAAAAAATCTACTTTGCTTTCCTTTCTCTGCATTTTAAATCAGTGAAAACAAAACCAAACAGACAATATTCTGAGAAGCTCTGTGAGGAAAGGAAACGGAAGGAGTTGCCGTTCATGCAGGGCATTTGTGTGTGTCAGTGGAGGAGGCATTCCTGCCCGCGTTGCCTCACGCAGAGGGTACAAGTGCCAGTGTGACGTCACTGACACGGGTGCAGCACCTGCCTGGACGTGTTGGTGTGTCACCGGCCGCACGGCTTCCCTCCTCCCAGCGCCGGCAGCCGGCGGTGCTCACCAGCACAGGCACCGCGGTGTTCCCTGAAGGGCTGCTCCCTCCTCTGAGCCCGGGACCTCCGGACACGCTTTCTTCCACCTTGGGAGCCAGATGATGTCCCTCTGCTACGCTCATTTTTTGCTCGGCTACTTCACGCCTTTTCTCCTCTATCATCCGCTCGCCCCTGGTAGTGGTGCAGCCTGAACTAGCACGGTGTTTTTTAGAACATGTCTCTGTTTTGGAAGAGGAAGAGGGGATGGAGTCCAAGCGGTTCCAGGAAGCACAGGCTTGTTTCGAGTCTGCAATGGCAAAAAGCTAATACCCTGCGAAGTAATAAAAGGGTATTTTAAAGAAGCTTATCTCGGCTGGACAGTAAGCTGATTTATGAAGGCAGGCGGCAAGTGACTCTGTAGCTGTTGGGGCCATGGCAAAGCAAATTTTCAACGTTTATTGTTGGTTTGGGAGTTTTGGGTTGGGTTTTTTTTTTGTGTTTTTTTTTTTTTAACTAGTCTAAGCAGAAGTACTGTGCTAATAGGGGGTTTAAATGGATTTGAGAGGGAGTTCAGAATTCCTGTATAATTCAAAGGCGTGCCAAGCTGGAAAACCTGCCAGTACTCCGAGAGCCAGCACAAAGTTCATCAAACAGAGAATACGCTCAGAAAAGGAGAAGAAAAATCCATTGTTAAGCAGCTCCTGCACCTGCTGCGGTGACATCTTTTCCTTACGATGTCCTCGCCCTGGCTGGGCCCGCGACTTACGCGCACGAAGAGGGGTCGGTCATTGGTTTCTAAAGGTTTGCACGGGGTGATGCAGGTTCCTGTGATTCAGGCAGGGAGAACGGGCTGCGCTACATTTCCAAACGATAGCTGAGCTCCCCTTTGCCAAGGTGAAAACGGCTCTGCAAGGAGCAGGGCAACGCAGCAGCCAGCCTTTATTTCAGCGGTGCCACCTTGTTTATTTACCCTACACGGAGGCTGTTTACTACATTTTGTGCTGCTTTAACACACAGCAAGCCCAGGCTTGGAGAGTTGCTGTCCTATAGGTGCTCCGCGTGCACTGGACAAAAATACGTCGCCCCAGCCTCAGCAAAACTCGCCCTGCCATTCCCACGGGTCTTTGCAAAAACACATCTGAAAAACAAGGCTATCAGCTACATAAACTGCTGGACTGCTTGCAAAATAAAAAAGCTCTCCTTTTTCCTCAGCGCAAGCATAAGCTTTTCCTGCGGCCTTTCCCTGCCCTGCAAACCATCAGACAGCTCCTGCCTTTTTTCATCGGGTCTGCAGCCTGCTTTTTCGATCTGTAAGATTAGCATCGCTGGCATAAACATCCAAAAGTGAATCAGGCAGGTGCTCGGTTTATGACAATCTCAGCTGCAAATTTCTGGCCCTGCGGCAGTGGAACGACCTCAATCCTCACTATGTTCTGACTGTGGCATTAAACATACTCTTTTTTCGCAAGAAGGTCTCTTCCAAAGGAATGACTCCATAATAAATAATAAATATATCAATCAAAATATTGCGTGCATGCCTGAAAACCATAGCACAGAGCACTGAGAGGAAATATTCTGGGTTGGAAAATCTTTTGCTGCACGAGTCAGCTATCCAGATAATGGATCCTTACGAGCATGTAGGACAAATAGCTGTATGAACCACCTGGGACTCACTCAGCAGTGGGGAAAAGACTGTTAGACTTGCAAGATCAGCACGCAAGAGTGACTGCCGATCAGTCACTGCTGCTTTGTAGAGAAAGCAAAGGCTTTAGCATTTAATAGCTTTCACCAAGCCCAAGTGTTGCAACATGTGTTTGTTGCCCCAGACCATAAATTCAAAGTTTGTTAGATATTTTCCCAGATTGCGGTTTCATAATAGGTTTAAACTGATCCATAGTCGCTTGTTCCCGTGTCTCTCATGTGCCAGCGTTAGAGCCTGTGAAGTCCCTGGCTGAGCCACATGTGGCTGAAAACTTACCAGGTATAAAACCCAGCAAAACTCCTTTTCAGATGGTAATTCCCTGACTCGGCTCATCCCACAGCTGGAGGGACACTGCTGCTGGCACCGGAGGGCACAAGCAGCTGGAACCAGGTCTTCTGGAGTCAGTCTCCCCTTACGCCAATTTATGCTGGTTGTGAGAGCTTGGTCTAACTATGCTGGATGCTTTCTTCACCTTAATAGTACAATTGAATGGCAGAATGGTTAACAGCAGTGATGATTTTAATCAATTACCAAACGTGCTATTTCAGCGTAAATCTAATTTGTGATTTCTTCTAACTGAAAAAATGCCCGACTCTTACCTCCCGAAAATGGCAAAGAACTACAAAATAGTTAGCAATTTTATAACCAGGCAGGTCAGATTTTTTTGTACATTGTCTCCGTAAGGTGGCAATTTTCAGTTATGTACGGATACATTTAACAATGTCTAACTAAATGCCCAGCTAGCTAAAGTCACGCCTCCCTGCAGAACCTTGTGTCCCCCGCTGATTTGGCTCAGTCTGAGAAGCAGACCAAAGGCATCACTGTTTGGAAACCCTTAATATAGCTTGCCTCTGGAAAACCAAGACTGAGATCCAACTCCAGATGAAGGAACCTGCCTGTGGGCGTCAGCAGGTGGGAGCCTGCCTGAGCACTGGGGGTCCAGTCCGTCTTTCCAGCCAGGGGAGATGGGCGATGCGGTGGCCTGCGGGAAGGAGTTGCCATCTAGGACACCCAGGGTGCAGTGACCTCCCAATGGGGGCTGTGACAGAGGACCTTCAGGGTCTGTGCCCCCTGCCACGAGGGGTCCGGGGTTTGTACAGCAGAACTAGAAACCTGTGCTCATGCAGTTGAACCCTTCCACTAGCCCACAGCCAGCCCCGTGCAGCTGGCTGCCCACCCGGAGCCGGTTCAGCTGCCCGCACACAAGTACCTAGTGCCCTTCGAGAGGCTTTCAAGCACCCAGGACACCCGCGTGGGGTTGGAAGATGTGACACAGGACTTCTAGGAAACCTCTCTCTACCCCTGGAGCAGCAATGCGAGGGCAGGTGAGATTTCAGACGGCGCTGGATGCCTGTGTTGAGGCGGCAGAGGGGACTCCCAGGGCTGGCTTTCCCTCCGCTCACGAGCTGTGATGAGAATAACATCGTGCGGGACTGGGTTTTGGCATTGCGGCTCATCTTCAGAGACCTCTTGCACGGCACCTGTGGTGTGAGATGCTTCTTGGTGCCAGCCAGGGCATCGCAGTCAATTCATTAGGAAATGGCAATCAGTAGGTGATGATAATCGCACGGTAATGATCAGTACATAAATTAGTTGCTGCTTTGCCAGGGTTGAAAATACTAGGCCTTGCTAGGCTCTGATTCTGCTGTCCTGCACTCCAGTAATACCCGGACTTGAGCGAGGCCATTAGATTGAATAATGAAGTCCAATTAGAGAATTCACCTCCTCGCAGACTCGTGGCCGGGAAGGCCGGTCTGTGAGCCAAACCACCCTCTTCCTGCAACGGTCCGCGCGTATCCCCAGTGACCCGTAATTTTATCTTGACTGATGGTTCTTCCAAAAATATTTCAACAGCTGGAAAAGCTGAACAGCTGGCCATGAAAACTTTCCTGAGAGGGTTGCCTTCTGGAAGCAATAAAGATGGGCCAAAAGTACTGCGAGCGCTTTGCTCTCCTTAACGAATTGCTCCTTCCAACTGATTGAGCCTATTACTTGCTGTCTTCGTTGTGGAACGAGGTGGTTCCCACTAAGGCCTGTTTATGTAAAGCACTGAAACATTCAGAAGATCTTACTGATTTCAAATTTACAAATATGAAGGAACAGCACTAATGCAGCGATGAAACCGCTGGGCAGCGCGTGCCGCCCGGCGTTACCCACTGCGCTCTGAACTGCTCTCTCCGAGGCAGGCCAGGGCGACGCACGAACCCACGTCACCTTTGGCAGGAGATGTAATTAGAAGTACATAGTGTTGAAAAAAAGGAGGGGGGCAGCGGGGTAGTTAGCAGAAATACACCTTTACCAGGGAAGGCTAATGATTAGCCCACAAATTAATCAAAGCAGGCGTGAGCCAACCACGAACCAATAAACTGAGATGAAAAGACCAAGGAGAGAAATTGGCTGAGCGGAATCGATCAGTGTGTGAGATTCAGATGTGCTTACAAGCCTAGGAAATCTCTAACAAAGCAAAGCCCAAAGCTACCGAAATTTAGTTAGCACAGTCTTTTGATGTTTTCCGCCCTTTGCCAAGTGCCTCAAAGGCAAATCATGGGACTTTCACATCACCTTAATATAAAGGAGAAATGGTGATCGTATTTCTGTTAGTTTTTGATCACTTTTCTCGGACCCTCTTTTCATGGAGATGAAGCAGAGGGAGAGGGAAGGCATCACACTGGTGCACAAAGCACAAGCGGGGAGAGGAACTGGGAGGTCCTGTGCAGTGATACTCAATGTAGGAGCATCGCCCGCCCGCTTGGCGGTAACACCACAAGGCAGCACTTACACAGCCTCGTACGGCAGCAGAGGAACTTGAAAATCCGTAGTCACCCCAGCCACAGCCCTAGAGGAGCAGAACTACCCGTTTTGAAAGCAGCCCAGATGACCGTGTGTACTTTTAAAGCTCCAGTCTGTCATTATGTACGTGGCACGGGAGGTTCCAGCCAAGGCCAGGGGACTGGGCTGCCGCAGTGTCAACCACAGCGTGAGCTATGCCTTGCCTTCCTTCACGCTGGGTTCCTTCGGGTGGTAACTGATGGCAAGGAATGGTATTCACCTTTAATTACAGGCTTATTTTTTGGGTAGCAGAATTAACAATAATTCCAATACTGCAATTAAATCCTGAATCATTCCTTCCTGCTGTTGTTTATTTCTCATTCGACATATGAATATACCTTTTCTCCAGACTTAGGGACTTTGACATTCAGGGCTTTTCTTCCCTGTGAACTATTTTTACACCTTTCTTTCTTTTTGGCTATACTAGCCCCGGTCTGTACTAGACACACATGCACAGTTTGCTCACCAGGATCCAGACAGATGATTTTTATGCTGGGGGAAAAAAAGGTAGGCGCAATATATCAGATACACAAAATGTCCTTCATACCACAGGTTCTAAGAATTGAAGCTCAGCAGCAGAAAAGACGATGAGCAGACACTGCTTCAGCATTATTAATAACGGGATCCCCACTAGATGAAAGAGGACATTGCTAGGACAGGAAATGAAGACTAAAAGGTAAGGATAGAATCTGTTAGGACAAGGAGTTAAACTGTTGTGGAAGATGGAGAAGAAATCATAGCCAGTCTGAAGATTTTCTGTAGGAATTGATTGCCTTATGCCGATTACACTTATGCTTATGAGTTTAGCTGAGCATATTCGTGTTACAAACACCCTTTTCCCAACTGCTCCACTTTGATGCAGACTGACATCTACTTTGCCCTTGTTTTTGTAGTGGTGAAGTTGATCACTGATGTCATACGTTACACAGGGTGCTATGAATCCAGATTTCTGAATCCTCTCGTGATAAAGGGACACTGTCAGTGTCAGATCTGCTGAACTGAAAAGAGTAGGGAGACAGGTGTCACCCCAGGTGCTCTTTGATGGAAAATAGTGCTGGAGGACTGCCGGGGAACACAAAGACCTGACTGTGGTGCCCTGTTTTAGTCCACCCTGGCACACACTCAGTCCTGATCGTCATGTCCACCTGGATCCTCATTAAAAGCCCTCATTTCGTTTTCATATTTTTCTGGTTTTGAAATTCCTATTGTTCCTTTGGTGTTGGGTGGAAGAGGCAAGCCAACAGCAACGGCACCTGACCAGCCAAGGGAAGAACAGGCACGGGGAAACGCAGGCAGGAGAGCCTGAAGTCCCGGCAGCCCGGCGGGGGAGAGGCTGCACGATGTCTAATCCTGCCACCGGCTCCAGTAAGCTCATCGGTGGAGCCGAGATGCCACCTGGGAAGAACTGAGCCATGCCGAGTTGGGGATGACATTGTTTCTCTGGTGGGGCACGAAAGGAATGAAGAGGGCTTTGTGTCTAATATTACCTTGGACTGATTTAGTGCATCTCCAAAACTGGCTGGATGCTTCTTGCTTCGACTCACTATTTGTGCTGCGTGGGGGGCTGCGTTGTCCCTCTGTGCTTTCCCTCTTGTGACCGGGTAACAAACATTTATGAGAAGAGAATAACAAATGGTGAAGCATTTCATTTCAGGCATGAATTCTTAGATGAATGATCATTCATGCTAAATGATCATTCATGCTAACATTAGCAATGCTTACAAGGACAAAGGGAATGTGCAGAGATTGCCCAAATAGTTTCCAATAAGGAATATCATGAAGTGGAATAAGCTAAACTTTGCACTTTTATTTGTTAAAAATTGATATTAAATAAATTTCTTTCTGCCACACAACCTCACTACCCTAAAATGATTTATGAACTAAGCACTCAACACTGCTCTCTTTCTTATGAAAATGGTTTATGGTTTGTATAGCAACAGCAGTACTATTCCAGGTATTAAAATGTGGGGCTCAGCCTCCATGTGCTCTTGATTTGGAATTCATAAATAGCATTTATTGCATCTAGGATAGCAGAATTACATTGTTTTGGAAACATTAGAGCATTATATCAGGCAGAGGACAGTCTGGTAGTTCCTGGAGGCAATCCTTCCCTCCAGGCTGGCTCTGTTATGCACGCTCCCATTATTTTCAGTGGAGTGGCAGCTAACGGAGACCATGCGGCATGTCCCAAGGCCACATGAGGGTCATCACTTCACAGCACTAAAGCAGTTAAGTATTCATTTATAGCCCACTTAAACCATAAGTATTCCCAGATCAGACATATAACATTTTTAGCAGGATACTGTATTCCTCTCCATAGATCATGCTCTTTGCTTTTAAATACCGTAGGCTGCGTTTTCAGACAGCGGCAAATTGTCCCGTAAAACTGTAAGGATGTGGGTACACCTATATACGCCTCTTTGCACACCCACAGAAACTCACACACACATTTTTCCTTGTCTAAATAGGATGACTTTGCAAATAGGATCCTAATCAGCCTCCGGGAGGGTCTGCTCTCTCCTGGCTGCAGAGGAACCCAAGGTGGATGCTGCTGCCTCAGGTGCCTCAGCCGACTGCCTGAAGTTACGTACCAAGAGTTTAGGCTTCAAAGCACACAAAAATAACTCACACAGTGCAGTGAGTCCGAAGCCTTGCCGAACGAGCCCTGAGGAACACCTTTGCAGGCTGCTACGCGGAGCAGATAGGAGAGCAAGCTGTGCATTTTATTAATTGGGAATTTTCCTCCTCGATGTTTGAGCCCCATGGAAACCATGCCAGGTTCATCCAGAGGGTCTGCGATTGCTGGGGGAAAGTGCCCTGGCACCCACTGCCATTTGAAGATAAAAATGCTGTCCTGGATTTGGAAATGTATATGTGTGCGGATCATCCCGCTGGAGCACCAAGGAACCGAAGCCGCAGCATCTGCAACCCAATTCCTTTTGGCAACAGGCCTGACAGATTTTTGTAGCTTGAGAAGACTGTGTATTCAGACGTGATATTTTAAGAGTCAGTCTTTCCTAAGGAGAGCGCTGACATTAGCGTCTGCAGACGACTCACCCCATCTTGTAGCTGAATTTAGCCCCGATGCTCAGTGGCCTGCTCACTCTGATGTACTTGTCTCTATATTAACACTAGGAACCTGCCTGCATTAAAATACACCTGCTTCTGTGTGACAGCCCACTTAATTACAGTGATCCACTAAAGACACCTTGCTAAGGAAGATCTGGTCAAAGCGTATACGAGAGAGGCAGCTCTCTTTGCTTCAGCTGAGCTTTTCTACCTCTTTGCCGTGACCTGACACAGCTAGCCCATCCTTAGAGCACACCTGCGTGCTTCTCTCTTTAAATCCCAAATTTCACAGGTGAAATCCAGCACAAGTTCTCTGGCCTCAGGTTCCAGGCATGGGGCGTGAAGCCCTTTTTGCAAACTCTTGTGTAACGTCACCAAAACCCTTCCCTTGTGCGGTCGTGCCTGCAGCTACGGAGCTCTCGACTCCCTTGGGCAAAGGCTGGTAGAGCTCCCAGGTCGTGCAGGGTTTGAGGGGACGTCCTGCTGCCCCGTGGGTTCAGCTCTGCCCTAAGCTCCTCTGCAGAGGACACATCGCTGCCCTGACCCCAGTGGTAACGGGACACTAAAGCCCGTGGCCGAAAGGGAGAAAAGGATGGCAAAAGTAAAAGCAGTAATGCCAAAACGGTGGCTGCTTTGGCTAAAAGTATGTTTTGGCTGACACTGCTGGTGCCTTTTCTCTGGATTAGACAGTGCTTAAAGGATGGGATTACAGCCTGGGTAAAACCGAAACATCCCAACTTGAATTTCAAGCCTACAGAAAGGATATTAACTCGTTGGGTGCCTGCTCCACCATTATGCCCCACTTTGGGAAAAACGACAAGGGCATATTCTTGTGGCCAGCCCTCTTCTGGTCTTCTTGCACAGTACCTCTAAATCATCATTTAACTTTATGTCTTCACCTGTCCGTTTTATATTTGTTTAACTGGATTATAGTGAAAAGCAGAGACAGGTGGAAGACAAACTGTAAAAAACTGGACAAGACACCTCTTCTTCTGGTGGCCAGTTTCCTCAGATGACCCTGCTGAATCATTTGCTCAGGATTTTTCAAAGCAGCACAGACTACTCAAAATAAATTAGATCTCAGAAGCTCTTTTGCCCTTCATATCTCTGCAAAGCTTTCACATGTTCCTTGTTTTGATTTTTCTGCTTTCAGTTTCAGTGTAATTTATAATCACAAGGAAAAGGGTTCACAGTGGTCAGCAGATTAACGGGCGTTAAGATCTGCTCTTTACTGTGCTCCTGTGTGTTAAGAAGCTCAGACGAAGAGGCAGAGCATACAAAATGTCCTGTTTCAGCTAAGGTAGGATAGTGAGCTTAAACTCAGAAAAATCCATCAGCTTATGGTAGAGTGAACACTCACCATGATGTTGCTACGGTAGGGATAGCTGCAACCTTTTGTGAAAGCTTTACTTGCAAATCATTTCTCTGCCTGGAATAGCTGTTCAGGAGATAAACGTCCTACAGTTTGAGACTCTGTTCATTTATTTTTGAAGCTGGGAGATATTCAAACTCTCGTCCTTGTTCCCCCGAGAAGAAACGTGAATAAAATGCCTCCTCGCTGAGTTTAATTTTGAGCATAGAGCAATTGCCACAGGATGTTTTGGATGTTAAAAGTAACTAGATGAACTCGAAGAAGGACGTCCATCAAGGCCACAGTGAACTCAACAAGACTGGCTGGAGCTACTGGTGATGGAGAGGTGATGGCAGACCATACGGAGGGGAGGCTCTACCTCTCTCCTCTCCCATCACTGGCATGCTTCCTTATGTAGCTCTTACTGGCCGCTACCGGAGTCCGCGTTGCAGCTACGGGGAGCTTTTGGTCTGTGCTGACACAGCTGTTCCCATGGGCTTTAGGTAGGGTACGGGCAGAGCAAAAAGGAGGTAAGACACAAAACTGGAGCGATGAGAAGAGGATGTTCCCGAGAGGAGCTCAGTGTTTGTGCACGGGCAGAACTGGTGCTTGTTACTGGCAGACGTGGGAGAGGACGAAGAAGCTGTCATCCTGGGAACACGTACAAGTGAGCCTGCAGCTCTTATTCCCTTGCAGATTTTCTAGGTTTTTCACAATATACCTTTTTGTAAGATTGCTAATAACTACCAAGAAACAGTAAGAATTATATGACAGTGGAAACGACACCAGATGAGGAAACCACATCTGAATTAGTGGCCTTTTGCTTAAATCCGGGATGTACTCAACAGATTTTGTTTGTATTGTATGGTCAAACAGATGTGAGAACTCAGCCCGTTTCCAGCCATCGAATGTCAGCTTCTTGTCACTTTATATCAAAACCACGAATGTTTCTTCATCAGCACACAAAATCGCTAATTGATTAGTCACTTCATAGAAGCTGAAAACATGATTTGATAAAACGCGGCTTCATCTTTGACTTTCCTGGGGTTCACGGTTGTTCTTAAAACATTTAATGCCTCACAAATAATGCAAGCTTGCTGATATTGTCTCCTTCCTCTTTCATATAACAAGAAGGACTGCTACATAATTTATCTTCCCTTTTCGTGCCTGTTTCCTAGAGCACGCTTCCCTGATGGCTTGAAGGGCAACCACCGCTTCAGACCTTTCTTAAAGTGGCCTGTGCTGCGGAGTGTTCTGAACTCCACTTCACGACCAACTTTTATTTTCCCCTTCCCCTTTTATTATATTACTTAGGTCTTACCAAGATTGTTTATGTTTATATTTTGATGGGGGTTTGTGCACAAAATATAATGCACCTCGTGAGCCGTGTGGTCCCTCCTTCTACTTTTACACTGAAGCCATATAAAAAACCCCACACGCTTCCACGTGCACATACAAGTCCAGCGTTGAGCCAAAATAATATCATCCTTAATTACGGCTGTAAGCAAAGTAAAGTTCTCAAAGCTGGTCGCTGGGTTTTTTTCTAGTCAATTGTTAAAACAGTTTAATTTTGAAGAAAAGGGATCACATTTCAAACGTTACCTTCCTGAACTGACTCAATAAATTTTTGATCAGCTGGAGGTTTTCTAGGAGAACAGACTTTCAAAGATGAGTGCGAATTCCATTCATGTTTTTTGCTGGGTCTGGTTTTCGTGCCAAGAGCAGGTGTCCAGCATTCACTTTCTATTTCACCTTCATCTGCATTTGGTGTTTATTATCAAAATACATCCGAGAGCCTCGCCAAATTCTTTTAAAGCCCCATCCCTTGGATGTACCCGCCGAGCCCTCCCCGCTCTCTAAGTTAGCTGTTTATAGTGGCGCTCAGCTTGAAATGCAAGCAAACAAATTCTGGGGACTGATCCTATTTGGCATCGGAGGGTAAACACACGCTGGAAATCTCACAGCCGCAGCAAGCTGGGGCTTGGGCAGGAGGCGAGGAGCAGCTCCAGCGAGCCGGGGGTGCCCAGGGAAGAGGGGCCAGCAGCCTCCGTGGTGGCAGGGACACCTCCGTCCAGCCGCCCCTCGGCCACCGATGGGCTCCACGGAGAGCCGCAAAGGCGAAACGCCAGCAGCTTGTGTTTGTGGGTGCTCAGCTCAAAACGGCTCGGCGGCGGCGGCGTGGGGAGGTGCTGAGCCCCCTGGGCCAAGCAGCATGAGTAGGAAGCTGCCGGCAAGGCTCCCCTCCGTCCCGCGGACACACTCACTGCCAGGGGGGTTGCGCCATTCGTAGCTCTCCGTCGATGCTTTCTGCCCGCAAGGTCACGCGTGGGCACGCTCAGAGCCCCGAAGCTCGGCATCGCAGGGAGCCCTGGCGTCTTCCCTCTGGGTGTACTCGGCGTTGCGGTAACTGTGGATAATTTGCAAAGTTCTCCTGGAACAGAAAGCCTTAAAAATAATCTGCTCAGTGTAAGGTGTGTCTCAGAAAAACTTGAAATTATTTCAAGTTGAAATTTTTGTTTTGAAAAAACATATATGTAGACATGTCATTTTACATACTTTTTAATCTTCTAATAGAATTTTCACAGATTACGTGCCACTGGATACGTTCTATTAATGTACAATACATTTTTTCATTTTTTTGTAAAATTTTTATTGACAACTTCTGGTTAGTTCCGAGTGGAACATTTTATTTTATTTTATTTTATTTTATTTTATTTTATTTTATTTTATTTTATGTATTAAATGTTTTGTGCTTGTTATAGCTAATCAACTGTTTTAAAGACAGAATGAAAACAAGCCATTCTTACTTTATTATTCAAATTGTCAGAGATCTTCCAAGTTGTCTCTATGTGCTGGAAAACACTATATTATGGAAAGGAAATTGTTTTAATACACATTAAGCAGCAGCTGATTATAATGATTTTTGAATCAAAGGAGGGCGAAGAGACATTTGTGGGTTTCAGACACAATAAAAGTCACACACAAGGTAGTGATACTAAGAGCTGGCATGGGACAATCATCCCCCTCTGCCACAGACAGACAAAGCTGCGTCGTTATCAGCGTGTGCGTTAAAGTCAAGGAATTTATTTCAGATGGGCACGTTTCCACCTGTGCTGAGCGCCTGGTACTGAGGCCATACCAATGCCCACCAGTGCGCCCAGTGATGCATAGTGGGCTGGTACTGGCCAGGCAGGTGCACACTGCGACAGGGCTGCTGCTGCGCCATGGACCCTACTTAACATACGCCCTTCAATGTACACCTTCAGAAAACGTGCAAGGAGTAGAGCGGCCAACAACCCGACAGGTCAGGGTTGTATGAGCCATTTTGCGTAGTTGCACTGATCTCACTGTGACGGCCATGTTTGTATTACTCACCTTTGAAAGCCCTAAAATTTGGCAGACTTCATAGACTGCTGTCAATGGCAAACATTAGGAGCGTGCCACGGGGAGGAAGAGCTTTGGCTCCAGCCCCGCCGACGCACTCAAAGCCCTCCTTCCAAAGCATGCCCTGGAGATGGGGGGCACAAGCTGGAGGTGCCCCCGGGTTATTTTTAAGATAAGGCTCAGATCAGCCTGAGTTCTGGGAACTGGAAGCGGGCTGAGAGCCTCCTTCTCCTATCTTTGGCCGTGCACGAAGCACAGCTCAGCAAAACCCAAACCCCCGGAACGCGATCGACAGGGTACACGGGTGACTGATACCTACAGATGCACATTCCTCCTCGGTACGAACGGCTTTTAAAGCGTTTTTGCCAGCTGTGTGAACACAGGCGCTGAGCACACTGGGATATTAAACAATCTCAGCACAGGATTTATTCCACATTTCTGTCTCCAACCCACCCACGCTGTACATTTACAATACTCCTTTCCACAGAGATTTACCTCTGTCAGTAGCTAAAAGCTCTTCATGAGTTCTACCAACTTTCATTTCCATAAGTAATCCAGTTTGCTAAAAAGAAGTATGTTTCAGCCGTGGTGTTCCTTATCTTTTATTTCTTCAACTTACAGGACCATAGAGCTAGTATCCTGGATTTGTTACATTCCTAACTTGGTAAACACTGGGAAAGCGAAGGCCCGCGGGCACTTGTAGCCGGGCTGTATTTTTTTTTATATGGCAGTCAGCAGTGAAGGAAAACACAAAACACTTGTATTCCTCTGGACGTGATGTGTTGCAATTCCTTTCTCGGTGCAATGAGAAGAGTAACGCGGCACCTGTGGCCATTCATGGCTGCGGGGGACTAATTAACCCCAGTGATTAACTGGTCTGCTTTGACATCTAGGCTGCTCTTCTTTGCCGCAGCCAGCCAGCATAACATCTAAAATCTGTAAGGTCTGCTCAGAAATGCCCCCTTTTTTGCTATACTCAAAAGGGGAAGAATGCTTTCTGGCACACCACCAAGCAAAAGAGTTTTCAGAGACTTTCCTCTGCAGCACTGGAAGTGCCAGACCTCGCCATTTCCCTCCCAGCTGCATTAACTGGCCGTTTCTTCCCAATTAGGGAGAAGAAATCAGTTGGCATAGTCTGTTCCCTGTGCAACGGACTGAGAAATACCACATTATTTATTCTGGATTAACTGAATGAGGCTGGAAAGATTCATTTCTT
Organism: Sagittarius serpentarius; assembly: GCA_034782735.1. Classification (NCBI taxonomy): domain Eukaryota; kingdom Metazoa; phylum Chordata; class Aves; order Accipitriformes; family Sagittariidae; genus Sagittarius; species Sagittarius serpentarius. Next base: position 1,788,719 of record JAVKLA010000062.1, on the reverse strand, counting down.
CTCAGGCTGCTTTGACAATGTAATTTGTTGTGCGGCGTTTAATTCCACAAGCTGGAATTAAGCTAGGAAAATGCAGGATATCGGAAGCCGTCTGCAAGCAGGGTCAGTGCCTGTGAAGGACTCGGCGCCCCGAGCCCGGCGGGCCCTGCGGGGCCCTGTGCCCGGCACCAGTGAGCTGCTGGACCAGTAAGCCTGAGGAGTGAGCCGTACCCCCTTGTTTTGCCAGTGGACGAGCATCATTCCCATATGATACTTTTTAGGGGTCTTTCTGTGATTATTGCCACCTACAGCGCCCGTTAGCAGAGATTTCAGCGGTGCAGAGACCTGTGTACCAGGTAGGCACTGAATTAAATGCCAGGCTAATCCGCCGTCGGTCCAAAGTGATTCATCAGTGGGTGAAGCAGTAGAAACAGGTTCAGGAGACCTGGCTAATGTTTCGAGCCTTGCCCTCAGGCAGGCTCATTTTCATACCTGTCAGCTTGTCTCTATCTTCTGCATCCGCTGCTAACACACTGGGGTCAGGACCATCCCTGGGAAGGGTCTGTACAGCACCTGGCACACCCTCCTCCTCCTCCTCCTCCTCCTCCTCCT
>JAVKLA010000062.1:1771461-1787954 GCA_034782735.1 Sagittarius serpentarius | reverse complement strand
TTAAGTGATCTCTCCCTGTCCTTATCTCGATCCACAAGTCTTTCGTTATATTCTCCCTCTCCTGTTTAATTAAGGAGAGGGAGTGAGAGAGCGGCTTTGGTGGGTACCTGGCGTCCAGCCAGGGTCAACCCGTCACAGCGCGGATTTACATGGCAAAAATCAAGTGACTTTCAAACGGTGCGGGATTCACTTCACTGCCTCTTTTAGAATTTACTCTATTTAGGTAATATTACTAGGTGCACTACAAGAGATTGATTGCAGTTACTAGGATCAGACACAGCTCAGGCAAGCACTGAACTTTGCATATTGCTTTTCCATTTCCTTATTTTTTTCCCCATCTTGAAATATCTTCCTACTGACAAGAAAAAGCTGCCGTGTGGGACCCTGGCAGGTCACCTGGCCATCCCTGCAGGCCCAAGTCAGCTCACCTCTGCATCAACCATTGCTGACGCATGCTCGTCTGACTTTGCGCTTCTTCTTATAGAATTGCTTCCCACTTTTCCAGACCATTTCTCCCATTTGTCACGCTCATATTGAAGTCCAAGGCTTGCCTTCAAAGTGCTCGCACCTCCTCCTGGCTCCGCACCAGCTACCCATTAGTACATCTTCTCCATTTGACAGCATCTCATGTAGAAAATACGGATGTGCCCTGGACCTTGGACAGACCTCTGGACCCTCATTTGATACGCTTTTCTGGCTTGACGCTAAACCTCTGATAATTATTTCTTGAGAGTGGGTTTTCAATAATTCGGGCAGCAAACTTCCAGTTGCTCCAAGAACATGTTACTATAGCCTGCTTTTAAAAATGTCAGGGGAAATACGGGGTCAAAGCCCCTACTACACCCATGTTATCCAACATCTTATGCTTTTCTCTTTCCCATCAGGCTTTTGGCACTGTCTGGGAAAAAAATAAGGTCACTCTGGCATGTTTTGTTCTTGAGAAATCCATATTGGTTGTGCCTTCTTGGTGTTCATAGATAGTTTTTTTCCGTTGTTAGCTCCAGAAATTAAATTTGGGCTGGTAGATCCATAGCTTACTCAGCTTTCCTTTCCCCTTTTAAAGTGTATAGAGTAAGTTTGCTGCTTTCTAGTTTCAGCAATCTGTTCTGTCCAGCGCAGCTTGTCAATGATAAGTGTTAATTCCTCTGAAACTGCCTTGCACGTTACTGTGTCGGGTTTGGCAGAAAGTAGTGTGAGAAATTCCTGCCGCCCATCCTCACTGCACCTCATGCCTCCCCGTCTCTCTCTATCCTGTCGCTTCGTCACTTTTTCTTGCCCTGAAACCACCACTTACCCCCCGCTCCCCACCTGTGTAAGTACAATAGTTGTCGTACTCGAATTTTGCCAGTTAGCAAGGAACGCTCTCCCTCTCCATCTTCAAAGGGTTATTTCACCCCAAGGTCTATCAGCAGTCCAGTTCGTAGATCGTACCTAAGGGAAGGCTGACCGGCGGCACGGGGGGCAGAGATGAGTACCCAAGAGATTTTTGCCGCTGGACAGCTGCGAAGCGGGACGAAGGTGGTGTGGAAACGCAGCCTCCTCCGGCGCCCTGAGTGCTCAGAGGCGAACACCATCAGGCCGAGACCATCCCAAAGCAGCTGATTTAGCTAAGCCCGCTATTTTCTTTTTAGACCCGAGTGCTTCCTCTTTTGTCTGCTGTCGGTTTTATTCGTCCTCAGATCACAATTAGTGAAGACTGCTGGATATTTTAATTGTTTGCTTCATTCTTGGTGCTCTCTGCTGCAAACTTGAGCTACCTGTTGGGTCATGAACCAAAAACTTCTCCTAACCTCCTCCTAGCCACCACACCGCTTGCAGACTGTTTTGTTCTTAGCTTTTCCTTCTCTCGCAAGCTGAATTTTGGGACTTGGACCTTTCTTGTTGTTCCTTGTATTCATCCTTTGTAACTTGATGGAGTTTTTCCTTTCCGTGCAACTTCCCTGACAAATATCCCCAGGAAAGCTCTCAAGGGGACTCAGGACAGCCCAGTGGATGAAAACTACTGGACTCTATATAACAATTCAATAGATTAGGACGGGTGTTTCTCTGCCTCCCCTGGATAAATAAACTCGGTGTACCACTCTCCTGATCTGCTGAAGGACTGCAAAGGAGTCCAAATCTACCTGTGAACCGCCAAGTTTGCAACCCTACCTGCAATTATATTTAAAAGCATTTTTAGGAGGAAGGAGCGGGTTGCCTTTTGGATGAAAACCAGGATTTGGTGCTGGGAGGGCAGCATCTCCAGGGGAGAAAGGAGCCGTCTATTCCCCGGTGCCAAGAAGCGCACCCAAAGGCCTAACGGAGGCTGGCAGCTGGGAGGGTGAGCGCCGGGCCGGTACGGTCTGCCTGTGAGGCCATTAAAAACCAACCGGCTGTGAAAAGATAAACCTGTAATGCTGCCAAGTTCAGCGAGACCTGTGGCATGATGAACTTCCCAGTCAGTAATCTATAAATTATTTTACAGCTGCCCGTGGCGGCTTTGCCCTCTTTTCCAGCACAGCAAGCCACTACAGATGAGAAAATGAGTAACCAGCTTGTCTCTTTCCTTACCCTTTCTTTCCTTCTAGGACCAGCGAAAATTTACGGAAGGTCTTGTGAGATCCAGGCACTGTGCTCGTCCCTGTCTGGTGCAAGCTGTTGCAGTCTGCGCTGCCGTCAAAGGTGCTGCCTCGGTTTACAGGAGCCGAGAACCCGATCCTCCGCAATTTAGGACCATGGTGTCCGCTCTCCGGCAGCCAGGGTCCGGGGACGGTACGTGCCGGATGCACAGCACAGGGGGAACACCCTGAGTGAGCGTGGCCCCAAGGGAACACGGTTCCAGCACAGGCGGCGGCGAGCCAGGAGGGGTAACCCTGGCAGATACCGACAGTTTCCAGCAGCAACAGCGGAGTCTCTCTGTATTACGGCCCTGGCAGAGCGAGCTCTGGGCTGGCTTGTTTATTTGGGTGCAAAACCACGCTCGCTACTCCCACGGCACTGTGCTGTACCGGGGCTGACAAGCCTCCCCGAGAGCGATGCGCGGGAGAGAGCAGTAACGAGCTTGGAGCACACAGAGCCAAGGCCGAGCGGCGATGAAGAAGTCCTTCCAGACCTGAGCTGACTCCATGCAAAGTCAGTTGGCGGAGCACAGTGGGGTTACTGCGGGGAAACACCCCCGCTGGCCCTGCAAAGAGCTGTTTTCAGTCAGCTGAATGCATTAAGCCGGGCTAACATCCTTCCAGATAAGTCAAATACCAAATTGATCGGGCAAGTATCCACACTGGTGGATCTCTATCTGGTGTAGCTAGCTCACCCGGAGTTGATTGCAGACTGATTTCTGAGAAATCTGAATTAACTGGACCTTAAATAAAGTGAAAACCCAGCAAAATCTGAAAAGAATAAAGCCCCTCAGGTTTTTTTGTCTTGTGAAAAGCCTAAATATTAGTTTGTTTATTTTAGCTGTGTTTTGCTTGCAAGATAATCTTTTGCTCCTTAAGTCAATTTTAAAAAGGGGATGAATAATGCATATTTTACATTGATGGAACACATTCCATTGGGAATCTCGAAATATTTTACAAACACTAAAGGATAAAGCCTTCCAACAGACCTCAGAAGGAGGTAAAGTTATAACATCATAGGCGTTTTATAGACGGCAAACCAGAGTGACCAGTCTGGTTCTAGGACCCACAGGAAGATCTGTACAAAGCTGAAAACTGCACGTAAGGCTTCTCAGATTCCTGGCATTTTCTGCCTTCCTTCATGTCGACACACTACTTCTCTGACATATTTAGATTGCCATATAATTCTTTGTTTTTCCAGATGATAAAGAGCTAATTCTCGTTTAAACAAATGACTTTTCAATCTTTGTAAATTAGGAAGCAGGCAGCATTTCCTCCAGCTGCCGTTCAGCAGTCACGCCGTTTGGAAATGGTACCCCGTGATGTGTGACAGCGCAATCCCGCCGGAGTTCGGAAGCAGCTCCAGAGTCAGGCTCGATTAGAAATGCCCAGCTGACTGCCAGGGACACATTTCAAAGAGGCTTATTGCTGGATTGCTGATACAGTTGTATGCACGAATCAAACAGTCAAACACACAAATGACTTGATCTGCATTTGCAAAGCTAAACTGTGCAGCTCTAAACCCATTTTTCTGGCCTAAAGAGTGCCACATGCCAAGTACATAACTAGAAAAACAGTTCCTCACGTGCCCTCAGAACGGCGAGCAGTACTAATTCACAGAGCTCATCTGTATTTGCAGGCTGTCAGCTCTGAGCTTGGAGCATCATTGTACCAGGAGCACATTTTAGACATGATGAAACTTATAATCATGAACTCTTCTACGTATCCACAACATAAACCCATTCCAAGGACAAAGCTAGTCTTTTAAAACCTGTGCCAGGGCACCTCAAAGTCTCTCTGCTGACTTGAAATCAGGCTTTAAACTCCATGTTGTTTTTCTACCCTTTTTTAACATGAGGCAAAGCCCAGCCAGCCAGAGGAAACAACAGCAGGAGCATTTCCTTGTGTTACCTCTCAAAATCTTACACGTTACACAGCAGCTTTCTTCTTAGAGGAAGAAACCTGAAAGGTACGTTTAAGACTGACGACAACATTGTTGTGTATGCGAACAGCTGAAAAATGAAGCACATTCCCAGTCAGACGACTGGCCTGAGGACACGGAAGCTGATGGGTATGATTTCTCTCTCCTGAGCTGAATTCTGCTTTCCCAGGTGCTCTCCAGCACAAATCCTGCCAGGTCCCTTCGATCCGTCTGTGTGCGGCTGATGTAAAACCCCCTGGCCAGCCACCGAAGAATGCAGTGTGCAGAAGAGGAAACCTCTCCCAAGCTGCTGCTCTAGCCCCGCAAGCAGATACACCAGATACCCCTCCGCAGCGTTATCAAACGGATGGGATGCGTCTGGAAAGCTGGCGTGAGAGGACAGTAAACTACCCCAAAATCGTACCAAACAGAGCATGAGGGAGAGATGAAGACAGAAATATGAATACAACGGAACGCAATTTAGCAATGCGTGTTTAACCGCTTTGTGCAGGCGTTACCTTTCCCCTGCCTCCATCAGAGGGATCAGTGCAACTTCGCAGCACGGGAGGCAGGAAAGCTGGGGGCCTGGGTGGTCCTGTGCCGTCCCGCGGGGAGGCTGAGCCAAGGAGCCTGACCAGCCCGTGCCAGCGCCTAAGCTCATCTTGTTGGCCGGCGCGAGCCTTTCTGCACAGTAAACCGACTGACTTCAAATAACTTTACGCCAGCGTGCAGATACCCACGGGCCCTTTGGCTGCGGCAGAGCTGTCGCTGCCTGTGATTCGGGGCGACCGGGAAGGGCCGTGAACCCGAGGTCTCACCAGCTATCTTGTGTGGACAAGCAGTGCAGCTCTTACAGCAACCTCACCGGGACAAAACGGGAAGGGTTTGGTTCCACGATGGCTCCCACAGACCATCCAGTGCCATACAACAGGAAGGGCAAGGCGGTACTGCTAATAATACCCGGATCATAGTGAATTACTAGCTTACTATTAGCTTATGCCTGGCTCTAATTCCCATTTCAAGTTTGCATTTATTTTTCACTTTGCTAGATCTACAATGTTAACGCGGCATCAGAGCTATCCATCGGAAACAAATTTCTGACGCCGAGGGGAAGGATGGCGGGGCTTGTGCGGGGCCGGGGGAGGGTGTTTGAATCTCCTTAGCCTTGGTTTACAGGTATGTCAGTGCCCTGTCAGCTTTGCTTTCAACAGCGTTATATTCCTGATGAGCATCCCTCGTGGAAATTGCCCCAGCTATCACACTGCCTACTCACACTCACTCACGTACAGTAATTTGTCCGGAGAGCTGACGGCTGAGTTGGCAGGTATTTCAAAGAGCTGCTTAGGTTCAGTCCTCCCTCTTAAAAAAGGGTGTTGCTTTTCTTTCACCGTTCTTGGAGGCAGGGGCAGGCTGTGCCCCTTGCAGGGTGCGCCGCGTGTCGGACAGAACAACGCCAGGGCCCTGGGCTGAGTTATCCCAGGGCAAGTCAGGTTGAGCCACAACAAAATTTCCATTGTGGAGGTGAAAGAGGTGGTTTTAATCCATTAGGGTGCTAGTTATGATTACTGCATGAAACAATTAATCTCTTCTGACAGGCCTTCGAACAACGTGCCACGCAGCCCAGACCTTAGTCTCCGTAAAGCTGAATGTATTTCTTCTCATGCAAATAAACTTCATTTCTCTTTTGATGAAGCTCCTCATATTTTCATCTCAAATGCCTTTTCAGAGGTGAAATTATTCAGGGCCTTGTTTACCACGTTCCTTAGCTGAAACGAGCAACAGCTTTGCCCGGAGCGTTCTCCCTCTTGCCTCCACATCAGGAGGATTTTGACATGCTGACAATATCCAATACGGTCTTCCCCTGCTGAGCCACGGCAAGTTTTCCAGGGGCTTTTCGTGGAAGGTGGCACCAGTCCAACCCCAAGGGCATTTTTTGGAAAACATGTGTTATGTAAAACATGAAAGTCACTCACCTTTGAGGAATCCAGCCCAGCCCAGCTTCCTCTCGGGCTGCTATTCAGCGACGAACAGAGGGGAAGCCCAGACTTCTCTGCCCCACAGCCAGCGTTTCAGGGCCACATGCCGCTTCCAGTCCTGCTCAGGCTTGAAACTTGGAGCCGAACGTTACCAGTTGCACGTGTCCCGAAACCGTAACAGATAAACATCTTCCTGATACTGCATAGCAGAGGCCCTACATCGGGGGGGGCTTGAAATTGCCCAAAATGAAAAAAAGGAGCATGTATTTGCTCAGATTTCGTGCACAGAGAAAGTGTCAGCCCTTTTGCCTGCTCCACCCACAGCCATATCTCAGCTTGGACCAGCCACGGGATGGAGAGCTACCCCGGCTGCAGGACCGATCTTTCACACCTCCCCTCGCTAAGAAGAGAGGCTAATAATGCTTTTGTCTGCTGTTGCAATTTACAGCCCACTTAAATGCAAGAGATCGCCTTCTGAGAACTCCTACGCTTGGACTGGAGTGAGCACAGATGAAATAAAGATAGGAATTTTCCTTGTACTGCGACTAATTTTTTGTTCTGTTTCGCTTTGCTTTTTTATTCATCTACTTAGTTCTCCTTTACATTTCCATTCCCTTTCTTGCCTCAGTTACGTGTTTCTCCCACTTTGGCAGCAGTCCCTCCCTGGTAGATTCCCAGGTTGAAGTTTCTTTCCTTAAGCACAAACACAAGCGACCACGGGGTCCTGCTACTCTAGGTATGTACTTGAAGGGTAGGCAGGAGCTGCTGCCGGCGCCGGAGGGGAGCTCCGGATTTCAGCATCCCTCCCCTTTGCTTGAGCAGGCTGTTGGCGAGGAAGAGGAGAACCAGCAGCAGCTGAAGGGCAAGCGGCGACGGTGCTGTGCTCGCGGCGCACAGCTGGAGCCACGCTGCGGGAGGGTCAACATGGGAAGACTTCTTGGCATGGTGTGCTTCCTCAGGTGCTTTAAGGTGCTTCTGGTTGACAAGTTCAATTCATCTAGCTTTATTGATTCTTATTGCTCATGTTGCCTCCAATAAATCCTGATAACCAAGTGAAACGACGGCGGCAGACAAATTTACGCACCTGAATTGAACACAGCGGATCTTCCCACGTACACTCACACAAAGTAACTTTTCCCACCTTGCCCAGGAAGCCTTAGAAACTTTAACAGGAGTTAAATCTTGCTGAATCTGAGCAGCAGCAATCCAAGGGGAGAGGGAACAGCAAACCACTCACAAACAAAACCTCTTTCTCCTGTGCCCTGGGGAGGGAACTGTAGTGCCACGGATAACTTCTCACTGCACGGCACGCCGGTTTTCAGAGACTTGATGGTGGCAGTGAACAAAAAGCGCAGGTACCCAGCACTTAGATGGTATTCAGAGCAAAAAAAAGAGCCCTCTCTTCCCTGTGACTCTGTTCCCAGCGCAACACAGGGCAAGGAGAGGTTATTATACAGTATAGGTGCATGCATATGTTTGGTGTGCCATGGGTTTTTGTGCCACATTTTGTTGTTACATTGGCTTGCACTGCGTTATGTTCTCTCATATAAGGGGAAACCAGCATTTCACATTAAATCCCCAGCCACTGCCTAAACAGGGTCGGTATTTTTTCCTTACCGTATGGACGTGTGCTAAAGCAGCACCTAAAACTTGCAGTCAGGGCCAGGCCAGTTGCGTCATGCACTGTGAACAACCAACGCAGGGGACAACCCCGCGGTTTGCTGCAAGATGTTAGGGCTCATCATCAGGGATGATGAAGGCAACAAGGGAAGGAAAGAGCAGACAGCCCAAGTCTACCAGGCTTTCCACCCGGTTTTTCACCTTGCAGCAAGAAAGAATAGTGCCATTGCTCGTCCTGGAAGGCGTCACAGCTTCTCTTTCCACCTGAAGTCTTCCCAAGCACCTTGGTGCCCGTACGGCACGAGGGCACAGGCAAGATGGGAGCCGGGGTTAGGCCCCACCTAGAGCTGAACATCACTCTCACAGCCCAAGTGCTGAGCGCCTCAGCCGCATCTGGCTGCGCCCCGAGCAGGGCTCTGCGTCCCCGGGCGCACGGGGAGCCCATGGGAAGCCCAAGGGGGAGGGGGCGGCCCTGCCCCCTGGGCCGTGGTGCCCCGTCCGCCTCGCACAGCCCCCCAGCACCAGCAAGGTGCCGCAGGCACGCTGGGACCTGTGTCAGCACCAGGACGAGGAGGTGCAGAGGAACCGCAGCGCTAGCTCTGCCCCGCTTCGCTTCAGGGCACGTGCAGCCGGAGGGGAGCACTGGAGGGGACCGCAGACCCCAGCCTGTCCCAGGGCTGCAGCCCTGCCCGCCCCCTCCTCGCCGTGCCTGGGCAGCTCCAAAACGAGCTCCGAGACCAAGATGCTGGGGGTGCCGGGGGTATTTGGCCCCTCGGATGCCACCTGAGACGTCAGAGCAGCGGGCCGTGGCTGTCGCCCGTGGGCGTGAAGTTTGCGGACACCTGCTCTCCTGCCAGCGCACGGCTGCTGTGCCAGCCCAGACCACGCTCGCCTCCCCCACCTCCTCCTCCTCCTCCTCCTCCTCCTCCTCCTCCTCGGCGGGCAGCAGTGAGGCCAAGCAGCCAGCAAAGCACCGCAGCGCAGCCTGCCATCGGCTTGCAGGCGCAGCAGAGACTTTTCTTGTTTCGGCCTGCAACACTTCACACCTCCGGAAATCTACTTGCCAGTTGGTGTAGACTTTTTTACAGCTCCAAAACCTCAAACTGCAACTGCTCTGAACCTACTGGCTTTAAAGGTTTGCCTGATCTCATGTCAAAACCATGTGAAAGTGCTGAGCTTTGTCAGGTCCCTCCAAACAAACAAAAAAACCCCAACATAACCCAAACTTCTAACTCACAACTGAACAGAGTTTCACCCTGAGTTAATAAATTTTATAGTGAAACTTGGGACCAGGTGACTTTTGCATGGATTCACTTAAAAATATCTGTACAGCACCAATTACTTGTAGCTGTTCTGTAAAGCACGTCTTTATACTTTGGATTTATCCACAGCTGAGTGAGGGGTATGTGAAGTGAAAACGTACTATTAAGACTAGCTTTTTAAATATCTTTTTAGAAATTTAGCTAGTCATTATGGATTTTTGGACAAGTAGAGTACAGAAGAACAACGACAGCAAGAGAGGCAGCTGGCAGCTGCCTGGGGAGGAGCTGACAAGCTGGGAAGAGCGCTAGTGAAAGTCGGGGCGAAGAGTGAAGGGCCAGACTTTACCCGGAGAAGACAAGGGAAGATGGAAATCTGGGATGGTGTTCCACAGTAACCTTTGACAGGGGAAAAGCCCAAACTCTTCTGCATCTAGCACAAAAGACAGGCTGGAAGATTTTCTTTCTGCGCTTCCAATGAAATCAGTGACTCCTTCATTCAACTGAAGGAAAACAGGCTGCAGGATAAAGACGGTAAATGAAATGTTATCCTGGAGAACCTGAGCAGCTCCATTATTCATGGCTTCACACCCTGCTTTCCTCGGAAGACACGGCCAGCAGTTCAGGTTTTACTGAAACGCCTCCGGAGCTGGAGGGCAGCGCGGGGAGAGAAAGCTCCTGATGGAACGGGAAGCGTTTTACATGACAGCATCCATTTTGAGGGAGAGGCTTCGTAAGGTGGTGCGGGCTTTCTCCTTGCTCAAAAAATACCTGTTCATCCTGCAGTGGAGGGTGTCTTGTGCAGCAGTGCATCATCGAGGAGTCCTATTCGGAGACGCGACTGAAGTATTTTGGGCAAGCGGCAGCGAGGGGTTTGCCATGCCTGCTCGTTTGCCCGGGCTGACGATGCGTCTCAGACATTGCGCCCTGCTCGCTGTTTTGCCTTGCTCTAGCAGTCCTAAAACTCTCGTTTGCACGAGAAGCTGCTGCAGCAGGAGGGAGCGGAGACACGAGTCCGCCCGTGCGCGGCTTGGCGAGAGGTGTTCGTGCCCCGATGCTACACAAACACCCCTGGCACGGGACAGCTGCCGGCGTGCCCCGGGCCCGGGCCCAAGCTGCCCCGCGGAGACGCCGCTGTACGGCACAGAACGCGGGCGGAGGGGGTGGGAAGACACGGTGCTGATGTGGAGGCTTTGCTCTCGGAGTTGCAGAGCTGGAGCCATGGGGTATTATACTGATGTCACCCGGCTGCGCTGACACGGAAAGAGCCGCGCTGCTCTGTGCAATTCCTCCCATAGGGGCAACCCGTGAGATTTCACTCCCGTGAGGACAGGGAGCAGTTTCACCTCAGCAGGCACGTCCCTGGATGTGCTTCTGCGGGCCGTCGGCTGCTTTCCCGGTGCCTTCACAGCCGGCTCCAGCCAACAGCCCCGTTTGCCCGGGTGGCATCTGCTGCGCTGCAGCCCTGCTAGCCCGATGTCGGCTTTTAGGTGGTGTCCGGGAAAACAGCCACCCTCTGGCTCGCACGCGGTTGAGGGACCAGCACGTCCTTCCACAGGCGCGCACCGGGAGCACGATTTCGCCGGAGACCTGAGCCCTGCCAGCTCGCTCTCTGCCAGCAGCGCTGCGCCAGGGCCCCCCCGCCGCTTGGCCGCCCGGGAAAGGCAGGAGGCACGGGCCACTCTCGGAGGACGTGCACAGAAATGCAGACTTTTTTAATTCAGGCTTTATGGTGGTACTGGCTATCAGGGGCCACGAGCAAGACACGGTGCTTGGGCTGTGCAAAGAGGCCTACAGGTGGGTTCAAAGCAAACCCCAAATGCCTGGCAGCGATGCAGCTGGGTTTTGGCAACGGTTTCCCGTATCAACTTGCATTTCTTCTCAGACGCAGCCAGCAACTAGGAGAGCACGAAGGTGAGCATGACGGACTCCTCCTCAGGGGGTACGCTCCTCCTTTGGGACCTCACACAGACGGACGCTGACCTCCAGCCCCAGCCCCTCTGCCAGCACGGCTCGTGCCCCCACGGGCGCAGCATCGGCTGCGCCGCTGCTGAGCAGCGTGAGAAACGTTCTTGTGTGCGTCCGTGCCGCAGGTGTAGAAACCCTCCTCTGCCCTGCTCCCAGCTGCTGCGGAGCAAAACCACCACGTGCACGCACGGGATCTGGCTCAGTATGTGCCAGGCAAAGCACGGCAGCTCCGTCAGCCCTGTGCCCGGGCCAGAAGCCACCACCAAGGGCTGGACTGGCTCCGAGATGCTCTGTCAGAGCTCTCGAGCATATCCCGGCTTGCTGGACGTGGGGCTGGGGACAGCGACACCTGCGCAGCAGCAGGCACCCGTGGGGTTTCCCTTCGGAGGCGGAGGATCTCCCCGTCTGGTGTGCAGCTGGTGCTCTGAACTCTCGCTTGTTCAACAGCTAAACCAGGTTCTTCACCCAGCTACAAAAACATGTGCTCTGCTCCTGTCCCCCTGCTCTCTGCTTCTTCTACTTAACTCATGTCTTGCAAGTTTAAGGTACTTCTTGTCCTCCGGAGCCCAGATTTCTCACCCTGTGTATTTCCTCTCCTTGCAGAGGACATGAGGAAAACGTGTCTCACCTGTGCTCTGCCTGGCTTGCTGCGCCCCGGTCTCCTTTGGAAGGGCAGCCAGCACGGTTTCACCACCCTCCGTCCGCCCTGCGCAGAGGGACGTACGCACCCGCCGCCCCGGCGGCAGCAGCCAGCCAAGTCAGCCTGCGCCGAGGCACGGCACGGCAAAGCAGCCCCACCACCTCAGCCTCCGTGCAAAGAGTTACGCAGACAGGGAGATTTCCCAAATCATCGTGGCTGGCTTTGAGACCGTCCTCGTGCTGTCCCTCCTGCAGAAGCACCATCCACGGGCATTTGGGAATTGCAGTAATGGGACTCATGTTGGAGGTAACCTGTTAAGTCTTTATATGGTTCGGCTGTTCCAAAAATAGCAACTTTCTAGAATAAGCCGCTGCCAGAGCATGATTGGCCATACCCGAGCCCTTCTAACTTATTAGCGCTGAGCCGATTATGCGCCGAAGGCTGTGCATTAGCCACGCAAGCCAGCGTTCAGGCTCACCGATTTCCACATCGAAACGTTGAGGCTTTATGGTCTCTAACTGATGAGTGGGAGTTCGGGAAGGATGTCAAGTGTTACCTTTGTTTTACTGTGAGTCACTATCAATGTTGGCAAGCATCACAAAAGCAGAGGAATGCATTCGGCACCAAATATTGTGCTTCTTGCAGTAAAAGACTCTAATCACAGGGACTGAGATGTTATACCGCCGGGGCAGACGGACGCCCTGGCAATTTGATCGCTTTACTGCTAAGTGCTGTATCTCAAAGCTTGGCATGTCTACCTATGTCTCACTTGGTCACGCATTTTGGGGGGCAATATTTAGTATTACAACTAATAGAATCACAGTGAGTTTTTCCACTTACCTCTGGATGAGGATAGTAAAGCCATATACACACGTTTTGAAGTATCTATATGTTCAGAAGTACCTGCCTCCCCATCTCTACAGGGAGCAAACTGTGGTGGTTTCCGTGCTACAACAGAAAGCCATTTGAGGGACTGACTTCCCTAAAATACGTTGCACAGCTGAATATGAGCCCCTTTCTACAGCAATGTTTTAGGCTATGGTGTAACTGGACCGGTGGTCTCCGCATGGGCAAGCTGGAGGGATGCGCGGGGCTTACGCCAGCCTCTCACCTGCGTCCGATGCGATTCCTGCCACGCACAGCTGAACCGGCAAAACTCCTGCAGTTACAAGCCCTGGGCTCAGTAGTTGTCCTGATGACTGGGGAGGCTAAATCCACATAACCACAAACAGCATTTCCTCCAAAGCTCTCTCCCCCGCCCCGCCCCATGAGCTGAAATTATCAGACCCCATTGACTCCCAAAGAAGACTTGGACAATAGACTCCTTTACATTCCTTTGCAAATCCCGCATACAATGAATGTTCTTCGGCCCCGAAACCTGACCCAGTTGTCTCCCTCTGAATAGTCAGTGCTCGAGCAAAAGGCCTAATCAGTGATTCTGTGGGTGTTTTCCACCAAGTGTCAAAAGTCCCAAGCAGCTCATTGAGTAGGTTCAGTCTGTAATAAATGCTTTGCTCACCAATAGAGAGTCTAATAATTAATAAAGCACCGAACGTAAATCCTCTTCAGCCAGAGCATCAATATTTAAGAATATCAATGTTTAATGCTGTCATTTTAATTTCATTGTATGCATTGATTTATTTCAGCATGCAGGAACGAAATCAGAAACTAATTTAGTGAATGAGTTCAGTTAAGCTTTTCTTTTCAAAAGGCAATGGAAATAAGTTAGCGGAGGTCCGATGCTTTAAAACTGTTCATTTTCAAAGGAAGAGGAAGTTGCATGCAGAAGAAGAGGTGTTTTGAGCAAATCATAGTCAGCTGTCAGGGGCATTTAGGGACACACGGAAGAGTTTAATTTTTTTTTTTTTATATAAGCTACAAAGATTTGACATGAATGAATGAGCTGATTAAAATCCCCACGCTGTCTTTGCAGACACTAGCGCTGAGTTGCCAGTACAGTGATAGTAGTTAATCCCCAGTTACATCTATTTTAAAAGTCAATTTTAAACATATGTTCAGTACTGATATATTTCTCTGTAGGTGGCTTTCTTTTAGCACAGTCTGTAGTTTACAGCATTTCAGCCAATTTCCCTCTGGGATATCAGTTTTCAAGCTTCTTGTCTTGGTTGGGAAATTAAAACTCCTCAGACAAACAGGCTGACATTCAGAAATCATGTCTGGATCGTTTTTAGTATAACACAAGCCCACGTGAAAGCAGGAGCTAGACAAGGAAAGACCAGGTGCAGCTACATCCTACCTTGTTATAAATACCAGGAAAAAATGCCTTCCATTCCAAATAAGTGCAAAGAAGTTTGTCCTTTAACTACGTACCAGAAGGCACATTTTTGCGGATCCGAGTCCCTTTGGAGCAGTAAATCTCTTTCTGGAGACAGGTAGCACCTGCCTGGGGAAGGATGGGAGCTAGCACCCAGCTGGTCTTTGACTGTCGTCCCCCCCCTTCTCTCCCTGCACCCGATGCCCAGATATTTTGGCGTTTGCGCGAGGGGCAGGCCCTGGCCATACCTCAAGTGCAAGGTCTTTTAAGAACGGTTGGCGTAGGGGACCGACACAGTAGTTTGGGAGCAGCTGGAGCTGGCGGGGGGGGCTGAGAGGCGGCAAGGAGCTCTCCCGCGGCTTCAAGTGCCGAGTTTGCCACGGCCAAAGAGAGAGCGGTGGTGACTACCGAATTACAGAGCGGGCTCTGGAGGAGTCTAGAGGGCTGGGAGTAGGACATACGTGCCCGTGAAAGGGGGACAAAGTGGGAAGAAGGGAAATACTGAAACCCATGGGGAGATGGCTCCTTGAGAACCAACGCCCTCATGGAGTCTGCTGGGCAATGAGAGCTGCAGACACCCCAGAGCAGCTGAATTTTTTGAGCTTCTTTTTTCTGGCAATTAACCCAGGCAGCGATAAGCAGAGCATTAAGCAAGTTCTTGAGTGTACGGTCTAGATATCAAGACCACGCTTTTCTCTGAGCGTTGCTTAAGCAACCTCTCGCCAAGGCAGCCCAGCACCCAGACCAGCTGAGCCATGAACAACTGATACCCAAATAAACCTACCACCCATTTTCTATGGGTGTTACGGCTTCTACCACGCCTCTTCATTTTTACATTTTGACTGTTCGTGTTTTACCCAGCACAATAGTTTCAGGCTGCTGCCATCTTTTTGATTAGGTTTTCATATGCATTTTGGTTTGCCTAAGCAGGAAAAGTGTGATTTAAGCTCCCATACATACAAGTAAATGAAATAAAAAGGCGGGAATAAATAAGCTTTCAACTGCAGATGATGAATCATGAATGATACATGGTCTCAACCGTGCTCTTCAAGAAGGCCATCACAGAAGCTCTCCCAATGTATTTTCAAGTGAATGTACCCCAAAGCAGTAAACAGCTTTGCTATTAAAACACTTTCATTATAAATAGAAGTCCTATGCATGAATACTTTTCTTTACTACCATTATTCTTCCTTGAAGAAACAGGGTTTATAATTTATATGACACACACCAAGATAGGGAGGCAAAGCTGGATACCTTTTAGCTCTCAGATACTTTTGAGGATTTCCATTTGCCATTTCCATGCCTGAAATGCTGTGTTATGGTCCACGACTAGCGGTGGCTCCAGCCTCTGGTACCTAGGACTACTTTAAAAGAAATTTTTTTTTTAAATACTCAAATTTCTCCTCTTTTTTTTTTTTTTAATTTAAAAAAAATCAGATGAAGATAAGGCAGAAATGAAGAAGAAATGCTGGTGAACCTATTTTTGTCATAAAGCTACAGAGAGAGGGAAGTACATTTTCCTGGGTATGGCCCCAGAGCTGGGGTCAGTGCACTTGCCCTGCAAAGGACCTGCCATGGGTGTGACCCTGAGCAAACCCCTCCCTGCCTGCTGTGGTTTCCCTGCCAGCATCGCTCTGTCTTGTCTATTTATTCCGTGGGTCCCCTGGCGCTGGGGCTCTCTCTTGTCATTTCCTTGCACGCGACGGTATAGTGTTTAAGCGCCAATGAGCACCCATACTTTTGCTTGAGTTCAGCATTGGATCTCTGTCTGTGAAAGCCTCACGTCAAGGTATACACTTGGTGCCAAAATTAGAAGATAGGCTTTGCTCAGCTTAAAGTTAAGTTCTCCTCCCTACCCACCCCTCTATCGTCAGCAGGAGAAAGGACCGTATTAATAAAGCTCCTCTAAACTGCTTTTGTTCTTAGCTCTGCCAACAGTTTCGTATGTGAACCTGGGGCTCCTTCCTGGTATCAAGGGAGGGACGTGGAGGCTGGTGGAGGAGTTTATCAGGACACGGGGAAGGACCCGTGTGGGTGCTGTACGCACTGCCCTTTTGTTGTCCCTCCTAGGGACCGAGTCAGGGGAGACGGATCCCAACGAATAGTTGTAGAATTCCTTTTACCAGTGAAACTGTTATCATTAATGGAATCCAAGCTATTACTATTAATAGCAGGCACCTATTCAGGCAGCGTGCTCGATTTTTACCGGCGGGGGGGGGGGGGGGGGGGGGGCGGCG
>JAVKLA010000062.1:1699747-1771451 GCA_034782735.1 Sagittarius serpentarius | reverse complement strand
GCAGGCCCCTAGTCCGGCCGCGGGCTCGTTTTTTACCGCCCCCCCCCCCCCCATGGACGACACCCCTATGCACAGCTATGTGGGTGCTCGGGCATGAGCGGGGAGGCACCAGCCCCAGCACCTTCCTCAGGAGCAGGGGATCATCCTGATGGGCACGGCTTCTGGGTGGGTGTTCGAGCAACCCCTCCAGGGCTGCCTGCTCACATCAGGTGTATATACGGTCTTTGCCGGCATGTCTCAGCTGCCACCTTCGCGGCGGCGACCTAAGCCACGCAGCCAGCGCGCGGGGTGGCCTCAGACACTGACAGGCGACGCTGGGCGTCCCAGGTTTCTCAGCTCTCGCAGATTCAGCAGGACCGCCCGTGTCCAGGGCTTTCGCAGCCGCCTCAGCTCACGTTTTTCCTCTCTTGGACCTGCTGTTGTTTCCCCATCCACAGCCACAGGCACCTACAGGTCCCCCTCACGCAAGCCCGCACAGAGGAGGTGGTCAGGACGCTTCTCGCCTCAGCACTTCCCCAGTTCGTACGGCTGTTCACAACTCTGGGGACCTCTAAAATGAAGTAGCACGCACTTTTATTTGAAGAAACGCTTCTCATTATAACTCCTTTCCTAGAAGTGGAACATGTCCTGAGGTGGAATTGATAACATATTCATGATGGTATGTTTGCTTTTACATCCTCTGGGGAGCGAGACTCTGCCTACAATGGAAAGAAGCAGAGAAAAGAGGAACTCTTTTGCCGTAGGAAACAAACAAAAGAAATATTATGATTTTTCCAGTCCCTGTGCAAAAAATACGGAATGAAATTTTGTATGCAGTAGAGAATGTGTTGGGTATTTGCAAAAAAGACTGTATATACTTTACGTAGTCACTTGTAATAAATGTTACCAAATGCATTCGTAACAGTGTAAATTTTTAAAAAATTTTTTTTTCCATTTAGAGTTTTCTTTTACTTTCAATGCGTCCAGTTTCTGAGTACCCTGGCAACCGGAGCCCTGGAAAAAAGTGTTCTCTGTGTAAATCGAGGGTATTTGATTATAGTGACAAACTCACCGGTTTATTACCTGTTTCCTTGGACTGTATCAGTGGTTTATCTGCCCTTCCCCGGCTTGCACTCCTGGGCTGCTCATGGAGGGCAGGGCTGTAATCTCTGCCCTGAGCCTGCGAGCCCTGGCTGCTCCGGGAAGGGAATTTCTTCTGAACACATTTGTTTAGGCAGCTACCAAGGCAACCAGCACACACCTTTCCTGAAGGACAGGTGGAACTGCAAAGCTGTAGAAATACGAAAGCTTCACGCGTGGAGCCAGCGCCAGCAACATACAGGCTCACCACCCAACCCTTCGTGCTAGGAAAAGAAGCGGCCCGTGTTGTCCTAATGTCGTGGTGAGGGACCTCCCCAGCACCCGTTAGTCACCACGTCTTCTGCTTTCCTCTCTGCTTTTTTATTCCCCCGGCACTGGCCCTTCTCAGAGCAGCCTGCGTCCGTGGCCACGCAGGGAAGCAAAAAAGGGATGGCGAAAAATTATTTCCGTCAGCCATCCCGATCCTTGCATTTCACCGGGGGCTTCTTCTTCCAAAAGGAGGCATGACTAGGAGTGCTGTATCACACAGCAGTGATTATAAGAGCAGAAAGAAATGGTAATTCTCACAGACGGACATTTTTTCTGGTGGTGACTTCACAATGGGCATTTTTCTTCCCATCCAAATCCAGTCACGTGGAAAAGAGATACTCATGGCTAACAATAATGGGGAATTTATGCGTATCACATTAATTTAGGAAATCATTAGTGACTTGAAAGTGTGACTCATACTGATGCCCAGGAACCACCATCAGAGCAGAATACCAGCATCTTCAAAACAAGGGGTTCAAAAATATACTTATCTTCGCTGGGCAATTTCCCTCAGGCTTTCACATCTGAAATTTTTAAGTATAAAAAAAGTTTCTTCTAAATAATCGGAGAAACAAATTTCTAAAACTATATATGTTTATATAGAAAGAGAGAGTGTGTTACAATGAAAGGAAGAACAAGGCGACCCAGACTCTCCTAAAAGCCAGAACAGGACTGTAAATTCAAGTGCCTGTTGAGTGGCAACAAAAGAATTCACTAGGCTGACAAATTAGCAATAATTAGTGCATGGGACATCCAGCCGCAGAGGTCTTGGCTCCGCAAAAATCTTGCTTACTTGCTTAAGTTTAAGAGATAAAGACTACGCAAAGAAAGTGTATATAAAGTAGACAGAGAAAACGTAAAAAAATTGTGCCAAGATGACTGGGAATACTCAGATGTTTACGGGGCTTTCCAATAACATCATGGGTTGGCCTGAAGTACGTTACTCATTTGCTTGAAGTTAAGCACGTGCTTAAGTTCCTTGCCAAATGGAGGCCTAAATAGTATTGACTCAATATTGTGTGGAGCTTAAAAACTGCCGCCTGTGTGGCACGCGTTCCTGCACACCTCCTTCTCCCTTTTCCCTCCTCGTCACCGCAGTGTTGGCCGCAGTGAGCCCTGTGTCTGGCAACCCACCGGCTGACCACAGTGAACAGGCTGACGTGGGTCATCGGGTCTCCGCAGGTTTTTATTCATCCCCCGAAAGAACTTGGCAGCTCAATTGCTATTGATAGGTAATCACCAGGCCCGCTGATAGATGGGAGGTGGATAGCTTTATAGCCACTGCAAACCATTACTGTGGATAAGACTGCTATAAGCCACTATTTCCTTTTTAATAGCTTGCTCAATATTTTATCACAATTAAAAGGTTCACCACTCAGCAATAATAAGATACAATTAACTCTTGTTACTAGTGTGGCACAAACCGTAAATATTATGTGGCGTCCATATGTTTCTAGACAACCAGCAGATTTCGAGATCTGAGCTGGATGAAATACTGTTTCTATCTCTGATTGCATTAGCTTAAACTCCTGGAAGATGTGTTCCAGATGTGCTATGCTAATAGGATTATTTTGTAAAAGTGCAGACAGATTTTAGGAGCAACACCCTGATTGAGCAGTTTGCAGTCTCCATGAAGCTTTTTTTAATTATTATTTCCATCTGAATTAATGGTTCTTTGGTCTTCAATTAGTTTCATCCAGTTGTCATAGATCACAAGAGAGTCATCATTTACTGGCAAGTGGTCATTTACTCCTTCAGACTTCCAGGCCCCTTTATGCATTCATGCGGATTCGAAGGAAACGCAATAAATGCTCTAGGTGGAATCTTGGTAGGCTTAGTGAGGGTTGTTTATAAGCTGGCATGTCAAAAGTGATCAATGCAGTTTATAGACTCTCAATTTTCACACACACGTACACGTGTATACATGAAGTGCGTATTTTATACATTTGTTATTTATGTGTGTGTGCCTGTATAGACACAACTGTGATGCACATGCTAGTAGTAAAGATTCAGAATAAAGCTGAAGAGTGTAAAGGCTGACATTTCTTGTTTATATTTCATTTTGAAGCTGACGGCTGGATGAGCATGAATTTTCCTTTTAGTTTGTATTTATCCCCAAAGCATATTAAAAAGACAGTTTCCCTTCATTTCTACTTTGAATGTGTCTGGTGCCCTCAAGTGAAACCACTGACTCATGCTCCTTCCAAAGCCTCTGGTGATCGTTAATTCAGGAGACTAGATGTAAGAGAAAATACTTGGCTTTGGTGTCTTGGAGCAAGTTAAAATAAAAGTCTTCGGCCATAGGACCGTCTTCTCACAACACATTCCAAGGACTGACATTCTTTTTATTGGTTGGCCTGCAACATGTTGTAGCCAAGTATTTTTCCCTACATTTACTGTGCGGAATTAGAGCAAAGCTGCTATATCTTATACACCGTGTCAAACACACCTCAGAGGTGGCTGTTGCAAAGCACTTCTGCAGGGAAGCCAGACAGACCACGTCTTCCAAGTCGTACTTGATCCCTTTGATTTTCATCATTCGTTTCCCAGATCTTTGCCAGAACTGGGAGACTGAAATATGCCTTCCATATTCCAAGATCACTCTAAGAAAAAAAGTAATTGACAGGAGCTGAAAAAATACATTATTATTTTAATACAATGAAAATAATTTATTAACTTCCTGTCTTTTAGACTAGTTGCAACAGCACGGTGGTTGAAGTGGTGCAGTGGCTCTGACAGTGACCTGTGGTTTGCAGTTTGTACTGTTCTCCTGTATATGAGAAAATGAGATTAACAAGGAACAACCAAGAATTATCCTTCATTCAAAGTGTTTGCCCATCATCTTCATGCAAGACTTGCCTCAGTGCTAAAACCAGGATTAGAAGAAGCTTTCCCATGTAAATCCTACACCACCACCTCCTACCTACTGGTGGTGGCAGCATCTTTCCCTCTCCTACTTAGGCCAGCAATACAGAGGTGGTAACTGAGAATTCCCCTCCTGAAACTAAAATGCCCTGAATATCCCATCCCATGTATTATCTCACAAAAGTTTGTTTAAAAAAAAAAAAATTAAATTTGGATTTAAAAAAAAAGGTTTCCAATTCTTCTGGGGTTTTTTTAGTTTCCTTTTTTTTTTTTTCATTTTCCTTTTTTTTTTTTTCTGTGGGTTTTCTTTATAGGTATTTCTTGAACTTCAGCACCTAGACAGCTATTCATATGTGGACTGATGTTTCAGGGAGAGCTGGTAGAAAACACAGTATTTACTTCATTATTTTTAATTCCATTAATAGAAACCAGACACCAGGCTTGAATTATCCCTCCTGCCTTTCATCATGAAGACAAGTGTCTTAAACAGAGATGGGCCATTATATATTCTCTATGCATAGACCAGAATGCCTAAAAATAGCTTCAGCAGAGAAACATCGTTGGAAAACCTTGTTTCTTCCAGGCTGTGTTTGTTTACTGGATAACAACCCTCTCTGTAGAGCAGCTTGCTGGAACAAAATATACACATTCCATGAGCCCTAAAAGAAGACCAATAAAAATTAACCTCTTTTGGCTCTGTCAGGGCATAAACACAGCGGTATGCAGCCCACGTCTCCAAACCCTACACCTTAAATACATAAGAAAGACACAAGATTGCAGAGAGCGTAAGTAGAATAATCGGCACAGTCACAGCAAAGAGGTTAATTCCAATTTCTTCCATGCATTTACTGGTTTTACTCAAATAATAGTCCGGTTTCCCTTTCTTTATTTCCTCCCTCATGACTGAGCCCTGAGAAAACCTCAGGTTTTGTCTTGAAACATTGTGTGAGTGGGAATTATGTTGCCTGACTTCAGACACTGATAATGGAGAAGTGGACAGCTGACCTACTCACCCCAGCTCCCTACACCCTCCGTTGAGAGAAAGAGGCACATTTTAGGGAGCAAGTCATTAGCCCTATTTTAAGCATTTGCTTTAGGGTAGGTGAATGAAACACTCACGTGGGTGAAATTTTCTCGCCGGAGGGAACCTAAATGACTAACTCAGATGGGGACGCCTACACTGAATGCGGCTATTTCTCTCCGTCTGCGTCTGCCGCTGTGAAAATCCTCAGTCCGGGGTAGGGCCCCCTTGGGTCGGATGCAGAATGGTCATTCCTGCCTTCTGGGGGGGGTCCTGGGCAGGGAGCTCCGGCATGGCCTCATCACAGAGCCACAGCATGTGTTGCTTGACCATTTTCTGCTGGCTAACGATTTGGGCGGAGAGAGGATTAGCTAAAACGAGGGACAGGGGAGATGGTGAGGGGAAGAGTGGAGGATAAAAAAACTTATGTTTTTCCCTAGAAATTCAGACTTGTTGTGTTTGTCTCCCCAGGCTTCCTTGACTGTTGGGGAAGAGATTACAAAATAAATAAGGGAACAACTGGAACCATCCATGAAACAGCTGCAATGACAACAGTGGGCTACTTCCCAAGGGCTCCTTGGGAAATGCAAAAGAAAACCTTGCACTGCGCTGCCAAATCCAGGAGAACATTTTTGCGAGACTGAAGCCATCGTGATAGCTCACCCCAGTCACATAATCACATCCTTCCCTTCACTTACTCTTATTACACAGTGCTATGGACTTGATTATTCTGTCAGCAAATACCCTACATCCTTGAAATGGATGAGTATGACGTTTGGAAATATGGAGAACACCAACAGGTTAAACATAATTCACATAAAGCTAATGAAAAGAACAAAAATAATTTACATATTAATCACAGAGTTCTAATCTGCCAGAAGACAGCAGGGAAATTGATCTCTCACAAGTAGGGACTGGGAAAGTAGGCTGAAGAGGGAATTGAGCTCAGAGACAGGACGTGGCAAGACTTTCATCACATGCAGCCTGAACTTAAAAGCTACCAATTTGGTAGGGAGAAATCCATTAGCCACAGTGCATCAGCCCTTGCTGGGTATGTGGGGATTCCATAGCTGCTCTGAAGAAATTCACGTTGACCGGGACAAAGAGCTGCTTATACGCTGGTATCCATGAGAAATCCCATATAACCTCAGCGAGACAGGCACACACTACGGTCATTTTAAAAATGACTAGATGAATTACAGGGTGAGAAGTTAAAGAGCAGCTCAGAAATACTAGTTGATCTTGTTCCTGAACTTGATGGTTATTGTATCTCTTATTAGAAAGGCTCTCAAAACAGTCGTCAAGTGTTGCGTGTATGAACTCAGACACAGTTCTGGCAGCTGAACATTGTATTTTTGTGTGTGTGTGTGTGTGTGTGCACGTATGTACATACACTGGAAGAAAGGATGAGCTGAAATTAATGACTTTGCTTCTGGAATTAAGATTCCCAGGGAGGCTAATTACAGCATACCATTGCTAGTAAGCAGGTGTAACACATGGAAGTATACACAGAAGTATTGTTAATACACCAGCACAAACTGCTATGTGCAGCGCACAGCTCTGCGGATTATTTAGGTTTGATCGTAGTGAGATTCTGTCTGTCAGCAGAATATTAATTATGCCATCATTTCAGAAAAAAGGAGGAGTCCTTGACTCACAAAAGGCAAAAAGATGGAAATTGGCCATGGTATCTGCCCTCCACTGATTCCCCTAACGCCAACAGTGTCCGGCCATTTATATTTTGAAACCTTAACTGTTTCACCAGTTCCTGCCCTTGAAAAGTCATTGCCGTAGCATTAGATCGCCCGCTCTTACTAGTTTATGAACCTCACCTGAGTTTTTAGCTGAAGTTTTCCGTATGGGTTCAGTGTCTCAAACTACACAGCCGCTTGTTTTGTAAGCTCTGCTGAGAAGCTGTTTTGGAGACAGGTGGTCAAAATAGGAACCTTCGCTTATTTTGGAGGGGAAGAAAAAAGATTATGATGACTTTTTTAAAGTGGTCCCACGCCTCGTAGGAGACTGAAATTTAGCAAGGTGACCCTTCCTCCCTGCTTTTAAGAATATCCACGTAATTTTAAGGCTTAGTTTTACCATATGGCTACCACTACCTTTTTTTTGACAGAAGAATGATTCTCGCCCATCTTTGAAATGAGGATATCTAAACAAAAGAAAGCAAGAGTCAGCCAAGGAAAAACGAGCCTACCTTTGTTTCCCTTTGCCTAAGCACGCACTGCCCGAACGAGTGCTCTCGAGGCAGGGGCAGTCAGTGCACAGGGAAGCAAAGGAGATGCTGAGAAGAGGCAAACCCTATAACAAATCCAATACCCTCAGCATTAATACGTAGATCCTCTGGTATAAACAGTGCACAAAGGTAGAAAGTAGAGCTTTTACTTTATACTGACTGACATAACCAGTCATTTTTTATCCATCTCAGAGACCTGAGAGCCCAGAGAGCTGGCCTTTTCGTGTGAATGCCAGCCATTCGCGGTCATGACCTAGGATACGTGCAATACGCATTTTAATTTCAAGCAGACTTTTGAAGCGCATCTAGCATTGCCCCAGGTCCAGTCGTAGTAAGAGAGACATTTGAAAACCATTTTAAAAGACAATCCTGATGACTCCTTCTTTCCTGATACGGCTTCCCCCCGGTCAGCGAACAAGGAAGGGGAGAGGGCAGTCTGGAAGGGTGACTTTCTAATTACCGTGTGCAGGGGTAGGCTGGGACCCCACACATAATGGAAGTGGGTTTTACAAGGTGTACAGACACTGGCATGCAGAGACGTAGGTTAGAAAGCAGCATGTATTTCTTTTGTTGCCTGCAGAATGCATAAGTAAGTACATGTATTGGCAGAGGTCAAAGGAGACTACTTCAGATCCATTTACTCTGTGATGGGGTGTAGTTTGCAGGAAGGGACTAAATTAAAGACCTCCAGGCTTATTAAGGACTCCTCATGCTGAAGAATGTCACACTCTCAGGTTTTCTCCTGCCTCTTTCTGTGGCCTGTAATTTGGACCTATAATATAAGATAGGCCAGGGTACTTCAGGAGTTACCGTATTGAGAATAGCTGCTGCGTCAGGCACCGCTGACATAGATAACTATGGGCGAGCATGTGCTTTATTTAGTCAAATTAGGTCTGTCTGATGCTGCATAAAATCCCATTGAGACAGTTTATTCAGCATAAGCCAGGTCAGTGACTTTGGCTAAATGTGCATAAGAAGATAACGGCAGAAAAGAACAAAGTCCATCAAACCCAGAGGTTATATCCAGGACTGGTTGTTTGTGGATGCTTGGAAAAGAGTTTAAAAACCAGCTTGGCCAGAGTGATCCTTTTCCTAAAATATCCTCCAGCCTAAGCCGTCAGCCACTTCTTGAGCCAATATGAGGTTTAAAATTGGAGGACCAAAGTTTGCAACATTGCACTGCGTTTGAGATGTCCAAAAGAGATCAGCGTTATTCTGAAAATCCGGACATAATTCTGCAGGTTTGGAAGTACCTACATTTCACTTCAATTTACCCATTTAACTCACTTTAGGGTTAGGGCTCCAATAGGCTCCCAAATTAAGTCCCTGAAGCAGATTCTGTTAGCACCTAGAGCAATTAAAAAGACATTTTCAAATACTTCCTAAATCTATGGCCCCAGCCTCTCAGAAGATCTGAGGGTGGGAACAGGGAAGAATTACGGCTGAACCCAGGAAATATTTTATCATTTTGCGCAAATGCTGACGCAGCCTAGAAAGGGATGAGGGCTGTCTTTTAGTGCCCTGGAGCCCTTGTCGGAGCGGAGCGCGAGGCTGCTTAGTGTCAAGGGGGCAGACGGCCCAGCTCCCTAGGAGAAAACTTGATTTCCACTCACTTCCAAGTCTAAGCACTGCAAACTGGCCCCTCTGCCAGCGCAGCTGGTTGGTGACAGCCCCCGATACCTCTCAGCGGGTCTCTGAGCCTCCCTGGGGGAACGGGGAGGTTGTCCCAAAGGCAGCAACATCCACGGTGCTTGTGTCACCCAGCGTGACTGTACGGGACCTGGTTGCTCAGCACTAGTGACACTGGCTGGCGTTGGGTCTGGAAGGGCTGGTGGTGAGGAGGCAGGAAGACGCACGGGCACGCTCGGCGCGGCTCTTGGAAGAGCTGAAGTAGAAAGAAGCCGCTTGGACCCACAGCTTATCGTAACTATTCCCATGTCTTTTTATGACCTGTCTGAGATCAAACAAGTATTTCGGACGGAGCACTTGGCACGTAAATCAGAGCAGCGCTCAGCTGGGGTCAGCCAAGGCAGGTTCTGTTTCTGGAAATGGGAAAGGCACGCTCTGCCTCTCCAAAGACTTCCCTACAGCTGTCACTCATGGTGGAGGGAAGGAGCCAAGTTGCACCAGGCAGTACACATTTTTTGAATAGTTTTTGTACTCTCAGCAGCTGGTGGTTTCTGCTCACCGTCAACAGACTGCCAGAGCTGGTCTATTTTGGGTCTCTATTTGCCCCCAGTCTGACTCTGGTGGACTCTCAGGCAGGGGTTCAGTTCTGCCCACAAGCCTTGGGAGTCAGCAGAAACCTGTTTCCAAACCATCCAAGAAATGGAGCACGTAGTCAAACAGAATAATCTCCTTTGTGTGCACCTCTCCTCCCTGGAAAGCACCCACCTTGCGCTTCTCCAGGGTCGCCCACCCCTGAGCCCCGTCCTGTCCTGTTTTCAGGGTCTGTGCTTGGAGCTTGTTTGCTCATACTTGCAAAGCTCAGCTGAATTTAAGTCTTCAGAATGTCACCCCGATGAGTAATACAGAAACAAAAGGTTTGACTGAACTCTCCCCTTCCTTTCCACCCTGGTCTGCAGGTGAAGGCTGCTCCCTCCCTATGCTCGTTTGTGGGCTTTAGCCGGCAATAATGACACCGAGCAGACTCAGAGAAGAGGTGCGGATGGAGTAGCACTGCAGCACACCCTGCGTTATAAAATAACAAGATTTTCTATTAAGGTCACTTTGCCCATGGGAGAAGTTTGGAAACCCTTCCGCCAGCCTCCCACAGTCACATAACTCTGTTACCTTCCCAAGAACAAGAGACTTTCCTATTTTGGGGACCCGGAGACACGCACCAGACAGAAGAGGCATGCCCGCCTACTGAGCCATACGCTGCCACGCTATGGGAAAGCGGGACTGGTGCTCAACCCTGCAAAAACAAGAACTATTCAGGCATTTCTGAAGAAGGCAAAGCACCTTTCTGAGGTAACTCGTTTGCTTGGAGACCTGTCTTTTTTGAAGTCTGGTCTTCTCCCTTCAGCACTGCATGTCCCAAACTCTCGCGTCTCTAATAAGCCCTTGCACATGCAGAACTGAAGCCCAAACCCGCGGTTTGCATGGAATTGCAGAGCAGACAACTGCAGCTTGCTTCGGCTGTATGAGTGCCTTAAAATCTGAGAGGGCAACATGAAATAAGTCTCAGGCAGCATAGGCGATTGTTCCAGTATAAACTGGGAAGATTCATTTCCATACAGAGCAGAATAGGTTTGATTTGATTTGACAAGGCTCTTTCCAATGCGAGTGGCTTTATCTTGCTGAACTTAACAGAAAGAGACGGACCAAGCGTTTCCCTGGAACTAGGGTTTTCTGAGAACATCTGGGCCTTTATTTTGATGGTGTTTCCTTGCGGAACAAGAAGCTTTGCTCTGCAAGCAGAGACATAGTAAATACAGGAGTTCTAGCCAAGGGGCTACCAGTCGGAGAGTGGTCAAGCCTCAGCCCAGTCTGGTGGGGGTGCAGAGGAGCCAGATTTCGGCTCTAGCTAGCCAGCTGGGAATTTCCTGACCCCCCCCGCATGCCAGGAGCATCCAGGGCGGTGGGGGATGACGGGACCTGCAGGACGCAGCTCCTGTTCCTCTCCCCTCAGCTGTCCTGGGGGCTGCAGGCAATCCAGACCACGGCCATGCTGGCTGCGCAGGCGAGCATAAGGGATGAGTCTCCGATGCCCCTTCCTCTCCTGTTCTGAGCAGGAGTCAGCCACAGGCAGATGCTGGGCTTTGTCCCCAGGGACTGGCACGTGTGATATGGTATCAGTTACATGTAAGATGTTTTAAGAAAGGCAGTCCTCTGTAGGAAGCTTTTCACCTAGGGCAGGAACACTTCTGGTCCTGTGCCTGTCTGCTCCACACAGTGTCACCTATGGATTGGGCAGGGTATAAGGCTATGGGGCATCCCGTTTCACGTCTGCTTTCCATTCCTGAGCCTAACAGCTTTATCCCTGACCCACACATCTCAGAGGTGACGCAGCTATGACAGTGCGGGTACGGTGACCAAACTCCTGCCCCAAAGATGACAACAGACAGAGAGGGACATGCAGGTGAGGGGCTTAGGAAGATGATAAAATGGCTGACGTCTACCTGCTCTGCTAGCCTTTTCTTGTCTCCCTTTCGCTTGAACAGCTCGGATGGCACTGAATCAGCTTGTTTGTTACTTGACAATTTTCCTGGCTATCAGGACCAAGGAGCAGAAAACACCGATGCAGGTCATGCTCTGCCCCGACTTCTGGGGCAGCACGCTACAGATGGGACTTTTAGAAATGCAGGTGGACTCTGCCACTGAGGTTTCCAGTCCGGTCCCGCATGACAAGGGGCAGAAACCAGTATTTGATTATACTACAAAGGCAGTGAGACAACTCTGTCTTTGTGAACCCCGGGGGCCAGATTTGCTGCTGGGCCCAGGCAGCCCTCTGCCAGGAGCCTGGCCGGGCAGGGACGCAGCAGAAGCAAGCAGCTCCAGCCCCAGAGCAGCACCGGCCAGGGAGGAGGTGTCTGAGGAGCTGGAAATGGGATCGCCTTATCTTGGTAGTCGAGGGGGCCCAACAAGTGAGCGCAGCTGCTACCGACTGTTGGGAGGAGGTGCGGGAAACCGCTGGCCCTTCTCCAGCTGACCTAAGCCAGGCCCTCGTGCTAGCGGTGGCAGATTTTAAAAACAAATCGTTCTGATCAGGAACACAGTTATACAGTAAAGTGTGCAAGACCTGGCAACATTGCCTGCATGTGTCTTATAAAACTCAAATAAAATCACCGAGAGGATTTGAGTGTATCGTCCGAAAAACCTGCCTGAGTCCCAGCTGGTCCTTCAAAACAGCACCTCCGAGTACTTACGGCTGTGGGTCTTCCCGCAGGAGCTCCCCTCCCGGCAGCATCCCACCACGGGGCAGGAGGCAGAGCAGCACTGCTCGCCACGTCCCCCGAGCACGGCGGCGTCCCCCGAGCACGGCGGCGTCCCCCGAGCACGGCGGCAGCGGGGCGGACAGGCAGCCATCCGCCTCCTCATCTGTTGCTAAGGGAACATGGGGAGACGAGCTATAATTACACCAATAAAGTGTGAGAGACAGCCAAAGAGAGAGAGGGATGTGGAACGGGCATTCGTGACGGTTCCTTCTTTATTTTTATTTCGTTTATCGCTTTGTAAGTCGCCAACAGAAGGCGTCCACAACATTTCACGTGTCAGCGGATGACTGAAGTGTAAGCGGGGCCTTTTGTGCAGAACCGTCGGCATCTTCCTAAAGACAATGGGAGGAGAAAAAGGGGCAAACTGCAAAATTTATCCCAGTCACCAGCATCTCCCCAAATGAAACGCACGGAATCAGAGCATTTAAGAAAAAGCGGGGGGAAGGGAGGCAAAGTCTGTGGACATTATGACATTATGTAGGGTGAGGTTGCACCCCGAGGAAGGGAAGCCCCCTACTCCGAACGTCAGCTTGTGTAGCTGTGAAGAGGGAATCACGCTGTTTCAGCCAGGGCTTTCCTAGGGAGGAAACCTCTCGGGACGGTAAAACAGCCCGGAGATGCTATCGCACTTCCCACTCCCCTGTGAGAATCCATCGTTCGGTGCAGGTAAGCCGTCCTGCCCTGGCTATGGGAGCCTGAGACAGTCTCACGCCGCGGCCCCGGTTGGCGCTTAGGCTTTAGGGGAAGGAGAGCGATCGGATCGCGCCACGGTGCCTCGACCTGTTGCCGTCTCGCCAGGGAATCCAGCACAGCCTTCCGCTTCATTACATAAACAATTAATTTCCCAATGTTTTTAATCACTGTTCAACAGTCTTTACAATAACATGCTTATCCTTTGACCTAAAGCACACCCTTTCTGGAAGAATACAGTCTGTTACTGTAAGCCTTACCCTTCTGAACCGCTTAATGCAAGTTACAGGGAGACGCTCAATCCGGGAACAAACTGAGTCACTCCCACGCAGGCAGCTGCCTGGATTAGCAGGACGGTAGCAAAGAATGTGCTAAAAGGAAGGGAAAAAAAGAGGAAGAGAGAGGTTAGAAGGTAATTACAGATATTTAACAATTAGCGGGCTCAGTAGGAGCTGCTGACTCAGAGGGCATCGCGCCTCACAAAAGCGGCGGTGTGACCTGCGCCTCGCTAGGGAGAAAGCAGCACTTCCAGCGTCTGAAAGCCAAGCGCCATCCCCTGCTGTATCTGTAACCGCGAGGGAACAAACCACCACAGCGACTACTCCTTGTGCCCAGAAGCGGGGCCAGAGCCAGGTAATGCCGTTCACACGGCCTGAGCTCCGCTCCAGCCCTGGCCGGCCTTCAACAGCCGGTCTTCTCGGCGCAGCAAAGGGCAGCGCCCACGGGGCCCACCAAACTGATAGGCTAGCATATACTTTTTTATTTTTTTCCATAAATTCTTTGTTTCCTCTACAATGGTAAAATAGATATACTTTATCAGTACCGTCCTGATACTCCTAGGGAGGGGGCAATGTCAGAGTAGTCTGGAAAAACAAAAAACAAGTACCTCCCTCAAATGATAATATGCAACATCTACTGAGTGTTCAGCCAGATCGAATCTTGGATCAACAGACACAGCCCTGCTGATTTTGCCCAAATTGTAGATGGCCCTCCGATGCTGCCGTATGGCTACGTACTCAGTATATGCATATATGTCTGCCGTCACTTCAGGAAACATAAAAGGGCAAGTCCAGCTCTGCTCTGACTCTGCCAAAGCAGGCAGCACTGCAGCAAGGAATCTGGCCCTACATGGCTACGCTCCACTGGGAGCCAGGGTGCTTGCTACTGTCCGTTCCTCTTACTGTCAAACACGTGTATTTGTGAACACACATTACTTAATTACTGACCTTAATGAAACATGTCAGTACAATGCAGTTCTCTCAAATTCCTTTTAACTTACCCATGCTGAATGCTTGGGGTAAAGCTATTCTAAACAGCGCGCATAATTTCATACGTGCCATTCCCAAGGAACACTGTGCGTTTTAAACAATATGAACTGGGCCAGAGAGCTAATGAAGTTAAATGAGGCTGGCAAATGATAGTGAACTGGACATGATTTAGCAAATATGTCCTGAAAGGACAATATTTATGAAGGCAGAAATCTAGCTGCGTGTACTGTGGGGAAGCTTGCTGCAAACAGATGATTGTGGTTCCCAGGATTTCAGCTATCAATCATGCCTCTTGAAAAAAGACCTTTCCCCCCAAATGATCTCTCTACACTTTCAACCCTAAACTTTCCCTTCTCAACATGCAGGGAATTAAAGATTCACGGTGAAAAACTAATGCAACCTCCATGGGAAACAACAAATTTCTTTATCCTCATTCATCGTCTCTGAGGCTGAACGGTTCACATTCACTGAAATGCACATGAAATCACCTCTTTTCCCTGGCAAACCCTGCTTCTCTCCCCCTTGTCCCCAACCTCCACGTTTTTTACAGATGGCTAGTTTCTCTTAGTGCTGGTAGGGAGCCCAGATCCCACCTGAGTATTCGCCAGCTTGACTTTTCCACACCAATTTGAGTTTTGCACATGGGGCTGCTCGGAGCAAGACAAGCAGCCCGTGGCTGAAGCACATGAAACTTCAGCCTGGAGCCAGACCAAGTCCCGGGTGAGGCAGTTTTTGCTGGCAGCTGGAGAAAACCTTCACCCTCGTGGTTTGGTGAGCACGTGCCCGCACCACTCTGCACAGCTGGTGCTGAGCAAGGTGGGGCGGTGGGGATCGTTGGTCTTTATCCCTTGTCTCAAGGAAAGCCCATGGGATGCTGCCCATGGGAGAGATTATTTAACTTGACAAAGACAAATGCAGAAGAGCTGTTGAATGTTTATCATCCTTTTACACGCAGGACTCGTGAACAGGCTTAGTCGAAATGCAGAAGGGGAACCTGGCACCCTAGAGAAGAGCGATTGTTCAGGAACGGAGAACCCTACACAGGAAAACACATACGGATGTTTTTAGTGTTTTATCTAGACCTAAAGACTTCTTGTGCAGGCTAGAGTAAAGAACAGCTGGGTTCGTTTGCTTTACTCTTCACACTCTTGGGGACCGACTGTCTGAAGCATCATTCATCACGGAAACAAGGGACGATAAACCTAGAATGCCCTCTTAGCTGGCGATGGGAGGTGTGTTTAAGGGGGGTTATTGTATCTTCCTTCTCAGATCAGTTCTGCATACAGAGGGAAAAAACCCACACATTTTCCAGTGTGAAGCTTACAGCTGCATCTGAAGGCCACTGAAAATAATTAAAGTCTTTCCCTTGATCTCACAGATTTGCTAAAATAAAAGGCCAACAACTATATCTCAAAGGCTCACATTTTCTCAGCAAGTATTTCTATTATCTGTTTTCCCAGTTACAAACACAATTCAGTGTGCTAAATGGAGACTGGTTTTAGGCATCTTGAGCCATTTTGAGCAAAGTAAGGCTAACACTGCTTGAGAAGAGTCACGGAGCAGAACAGATCAGGGATGTACTATTCTCTCAGAGCTAAGACACATCCCTGCCTGAGCTGGAAACAAGTGTTGTCCAGGATGGCCCTTTCCATCAGTTCTCCGGTTGCAGTTATCGGACAAAGGGAGAAATTTCAGATTTTATTTCCTTGGGAGAGACATGGAAGTTGCAACTGCATTTGTTCATTTATCTGCAGGGATAATAGCAATGAAAGTGATACAGGAACCTAAACAGATACAGACAGAGATCAAACAGAGGAGCAGCTGGATACCTGACACAAGCAAACACTTCTGGACAGGGCAATTTCTGATCTTTTGAGTCAATACTCCGAGGAAAAGGACAGCTGAACAGTGACAAAGGAAGGAAATGTGTCTAACCTCTCTGAAACATCCTTCCCTAACCTCTCCTCCATATCCCACTGATCAAGGCCTCTGAACCAGTAAATCACCGCGTGCCAAATTAGGGGGTTTCCTGCTCAGGAATTGTTTATGCCTCTGATCAGTCTAGTAGAGCAAAACAATTTTTTTGAAAGTCAGCTTAACGTGATGGTTAGACTTTCTAGACTGCTGGAAAGTGTTCATGATTCAGTCAGTTTGTGTTTCCAGGTACAGGCAGTCAACAGACGGAGGGCAGCACTTGGCTATGAGCTAAGCAGAGTGACCGTGTCCCAGGAAAACAGAAAGACGCTTATCATCAGTCATCCCCTACACAAAGTGATTTGCTCCTTGCTTATAGGTAATTTTAAGCATTTGTTCTTATGTAGCATTAACTGCCGCATTGAGATACTGTTTTCAAAATCCCCCGCAGTACAGAAGAGGTGAAGGGAAGGGGCTGCACCTATAAACCTGCACTTCCCTGCTCTGAATACAGCCGCGCTGACCCTCTGTCTGGCACTGCGTTCTGGCAGCGAGGTCTTCCGCAGGACCCCGCTGTCGCCCCGGATGCAGCGGCACCAAGGGGTGAGCCCCCACGGGGGTGAGGTGGCTTTGGAGCAGCGGTGACCCTGTCACCCAGCGTGCTAGTGCATCGCTGAGATACGCACCCATGGGCCTGAGACACTAATTATTTCCAGACCTCAAAGACCCAGCCTGTAAGCTTTTGGCATGACTAACCACCCTTGTCCACCCACTTCCTACCCCTGCAGTACATTCATTCTAGAAGTCCGGCTGTTAACAACTGTGTTTGATACTTGCTAATTTACCGTAAGCCAAAGCTTAAACACCTACTGACCCACCACGACGCACATGCCGGAGACCTGCGGATGGAGCAGGCAGTGTCCACTGCGTGCGTGAGTGGGTCACAGCTTCCATTTTGAGGCAGGGCGGTCCAGCCCCCGCAGCTTTCCCCGTGTCGGACAATGCTGCCCTTGTTCCAGACAGAGGCACGCTTAGTTGGCAGCGGTAAGAAAAATTTCAGGACAAACTCTGGGTATATATTGCATATTTACAGACTGCACTGATGATTGTTTATCTACACACATAATACGCATCCCGTTGTTCACAGAGCACTGCGTCCGTCTGGCAAAAAAACCCCTAATTTTTGGAACAAAGCATGATTTTCTTTGCTTTTTTTCCTCAGCAGCAGCTCAGACAGAAAGAAAGTGGGTGACTGTTCTTGTAAGGAAAATGAAAGAACCCTTCTTACATCCTTCTTTCTAAAACCGCTTACAGACTGACTTAAGCCAAGTCAAAGCCTGGCAATTCAGATCGTCCCCTTTGAAGCTGTGGTGTCTCCTCATTGTTTTGCTGTATTTACCTCCAGGTTTTCAGAAAAACTCCGTGTCGATACAGCAGTATAAGCATGAAATGCCAGGTAAATAGAGGAGGAAGCCAGAGAAAGGAACTTACACTAGAAAACCAGCTTTTCTTCACAGTGCTGGAGCATCTGTCATAACTAGAGACAGAGTCCGATAAAAAAGCAGGAACTTCTCCTATGGTGGCTCTGGACCCGGGAGTTAATTATTGCACTTCCAGGCGTGGATGGGAACTGCCATCATTTCCAGTCATTTCCAAATGACTGTAATTGTGTACGCCTCAGGACGAGGCAGGTTTTCATGTGTTACCTAACCGGGGCTGTACTTTTCTGTCCACAGCAGGCTGAGCAGGAGCGCTTGTTGGCATCCCAGGCTTGGGTCACAACGTCGTCATGGAAATACGGCTCGGACAATATTGTTGTCAAATTGTATGCCCATTCAGAGGTATTTTTTGAAGAACGAACACAGCACAAAAATAGGCAAATCTCGCCAAAGGGCACTAGTGGCTCTAAAGCAAGTACGTATATGGATGTGCGTGTACGCCTTCAAGACATGCATACGTATACATTACTATATATGCACTACGTATATTTTGTATACCTGGAGGAGTTAGATAGGGATGTCACTAAACAAATGCTAAACAAAGGCAGACAGTCTTTTCCGGAGAAAAAAATATCCAGTCGTGTTCACATGTAAAGAGAAGTTGATCAGCCCCAGTAGAAAAACAAGGAATAATACTTGCCTTGAGCTGCCTCAGCTTTTCCAGCCCCTGCCGTGTCCGTTGCCTGCAGGGCTGGGGAACGAGGCTATGGCAGAACGGGTATAACCGCAGTGCTGCCGAGAGGCGGGGCGGTGGGCTCGGGCACTCACGACCCAGAACAGGACCGTGCGACTCTCTAGACTGTCCTTTTTTCCCAGTTCAGCAAAAAAAACCCAAACGTCAACCCCTCCGTGGATCATTAGTGCCAAACTTCTGCCCCTCCCCGGATGCACTGAGGAAATCAGTCTCCATAAGGGGATTTCACCTGAATTTCCCCCCTCAGCCTTCCTGACGGTGATTCGGCCCCACATGCTTTTCCTAGGGATTAGGTAGTCGAGTGACTCGCCGATGAGTGGGAACTAGGGGAATCCTGGTTCCATATTTAGCTCTTGACTCAGTACCAGACCTTGGAGGGGTCACTTGACCTTCATGGAGAGCACTCGGTCCGGGAGGCAAATGGGGAGAGAAAACCACGGAACACTGCTCCTGCTGAAAACCAGAAAACCTGCTTTTCTGGATGGAGAACAGCTGTGTATTTCCATTAAAACAAAATGTGGTTCATCAGACGCATCTGACTGTTACCACACTAAAGCCTTTATTCATTTAATCATTCAGGAGGCTGTCTCCTGGTTTATGGTCACTAGATGCAAGGGGGCTTGTTTGTTTATAGAGAGGAATATAAGTGTGCTAACTGCAAACGAAAGTCCTCCTGCTCCTAACAGTACTTTCTCACCGTCCTATTTGGGCATTTAAAACACAAGGTGCATCTTTTTCTCAACTTCAAGTAACACTCCATAAGAATAAGGAAAAAGAAAAAAAAAAAAAAACCACAACTAAGTTGTTCACATCATAATGGCTGCCATAACTGCATTTAAATGCTATATGCTTTTGCTGATTAGTTTGCATGCGACCGAAACAAGGGGGTAAATAAACACTTAAGGAGGGCTTTATTTTGCTGTGCAGTAATTGCTGTTCATCCGAACTACTGTGGTCGGCTGAATTGTTTTTCTTTTTACCGCAAAAATAGGAAAATGTAATTTATTCCTGCACAAGACCCTCTAAAGATAGCACAATCCGAGAGTTTCCATCAAGAGCCAAGTAGATTCAAACACATCTCAGCATTCCAGCAGCCCCCTCCCACATTTAAGCTGCTATTCCCATGTGCCTGTTACTAAATATAGCAGCAGCTCTTCAGATTGACAGGAGAGTTCCTGATCCTGGCTCCCGGGCTTTGCTTCATACGCTCCTAATATGGTAGAGCACTGCAGCCCAGGGAGGGCCCGGGGAGGACTCCAGAGGGTGAACTGGGTCCGCAGGATCGTCCCTCCCCAGTTAACCGCGCCATGGGAAACCCAGCAGCAATAGCCACAGAGAAGCTGTGCCTTGACCTTTTGGTGTCTTGGCTCCAGGTCAGCGAAGCCGAGTGGCTTCTCACGACGGTGCACGACTGTGCGATACCGAATGACGCCAACCCCGAGTTGACACCAGCACCGAGCATTCCCGCTTGCCCCCCATCTCTCACAGCAACAAACCAGGATACACAGAAACATCTGGTCAGGGCAAGAACAGACAAAATGCTGACAGTGCTTGTTGCGAATGTGTTTTAGGCTCATAAATGGACATGTAAAGCAACATGGGTGCCACTTCAGTCACCCTCCCCGTCCTAGTTTTACGAGCAAGACAAAGCTTGGATGCAGTGCTGGCTCGCACCTCTCTGCCAGGGCATTGAGCTGTGGAGGCCGTGGAGATACAGCCTGAGAGATTACTTCAGGGAGCAATAGTTGATTTCATCTACAACTATTTGCCAATGTTTTTATTACTAATTTTAAAATCTTTCCTGCGTGACTGCATGAG
The DNA here is from genome assembly GCA_034782735.1 of Sagittarius serpentarius. Classification (NCBI taxonomy): domain Eukaryota; kingdom Metazoa; phylum Chordata; class Aves; order Accipitriformes; family Sagittariidae; genus Sagittarius; species Sagittarius serpentarius. Next base: position 1,751,111 of record JAVKLA010000062.1, on the reverse strand, counting down.
TTTAGCAGGAGTCCCTGAAACCACAGATCCTGGAACTCAATCAACAGAGCGACAAGGAAGAAATTCGCTTCTTTGCAGAGGGTCATCTGGTCTGCTTGAAAAAAGCTACAAATGTGGGACAGGCCTTTTGCTGCCCCTCATCCTCACAACGAGCATTTTCACTCTAAAGCCCATTCTCCAAAGTCTCAAGCATCTCTAGCTCATTAAACATCTCCGCTCCCTTTGCCAGCAATCTGTGGGCACCAGGGAGCTCTGAGAAAACACCGTTTGGGACTTCCAGCTGCAGGCAGTGGTTTCCCAAACCATAAAGGCACCCTCTGGGCATTCAACAGAAGCACTCATTTGCACACTCCCAGCTCTTCGGAGGTTTGTAGGGAAATATACTTTATAAGTCTGTACTGCACAAAGGCCAGCTGAAACAGAATTCACGATGGAAAAGGCACGGAGAAAGAAACTTTAAAGCAGCAGCAAAGAGTAACCAGTTACTAGTACAAAAGTGGGGAGGAGAAGAAGAACGAACTTCTTTGGCACAAAGTTTGCTGTTTAGAAATGCGTCATTTATAGCACATTGCATCCATTCTTAAACAGTCATGAATACCACTCATTCCTTTTACCCATGGGAGGGAGAGGAAACAATGCACAGAAAATGGAAACAGTTTATTCAGATTGCAAGGTAGTAGACCAAACAACCCAAATTCTAACATCTTTGGTAAAAGACATCTCTAGCAGGGTCTAATGCTCAGGGAAGCATTTACATCTTGAAAACATTTCTAGCTTTGTGGCTGCTGTGGGTGGATAAGCTCCTGTAACTCTGGTAGGTAAAGGCAGATGGGAAATCCCTGCAGGAACATCTTGCAGTATGTTAAAGCTCCACTGAAGCTTACGGCAGAGTTTTCATCTTTTTTTTTTTTTTCTGTGTTTCATTTCCACTATCAGTGATGCATGAAGGAAGCTAAAACTGCAGACAAATAGAGGTTCCTGTTGCTCAGGTTCCTTCAGTACGGAAAGTGACAAATACACATTATTTATAGTCAGAATAAGCCAGTAGCTATGGTGTGTGTTTCTTCCACTATAAATTGAATAAATAGATTGCCCTACACCACCTGGTAAGCAAACTCCTTTTTATACAGTGATCCAACCTACCAGCTAGTGTTCATCAACCATAACTCAAAAGTGTGATCTAAAACACCTGTCTTCGGAAGGTAAACTGAAAAAAGGAACAGCATCGCCCTGAAAGGAAAGACCCTACCAGTGGCTCTTGGAAATGCTCACTGCGGGAAGATAATCACCTCCTCTCCTTCAGGGCAGTTTAGGTATGCATTTAGGCAATTCAGGGCATCTAAGCCAAAGAGTACGAACATTCCTCTACACCGGAGGTTTTTGTTGATCGCCGTCTCAGCCAGGTTCATTCATTGTGCTCTACACCATTCATCCTTTCATTCAAATGCCTGTTTGCTCAGGATTACTAGCGGGTCAGAAAAGCCTAACTTCGTATATCTGTATAAACTGCACATATAGATATATAATTTGATATCAAAGGCAACATTTTACTTGGTTTTGAATGTTTATCTTCTTTAGATAAGATCTCCACAAATACAAAAATCCGTTCGATCTACTTTTGAAATGTTTAAGCAGGAACTCTGAGTTTCCAAGCATTTCTTTTCATTCTTGCTTCCCCAAAATAAGTTAGGCAATCAAAAAAAAAAAAAAGGCGGGGGGGCAAAAAATCCCCAAACCCAAACAAACAAACAGAAATGATGAAATAAAGCAGTGGTGCCAAATCCAGGCTTTCTACAGAAAAGTCTGAGTTAAATATCAGCCTGCTCCCAGACTTAGGTTGGTGAGCTCTTCAAATTGTTACTGGGAGCTGCCCAAATCTCGTAACGAAGTTGATGAGCTAGATTAGGTAGAAGGGATTCCAGAAGCAGCTAGAAATAAGTGAGATATTGCTGATGCCCTCTGCACGGCCAGGCAGCCCCCCCAGATTCTCTCCTAGAGGAAGCCTCAGCAGGCTCGTCACAGGCAGCTGCCAGGGCAGCACCTCGCAATGCTCTAACCTAAAGGTGAGACCAGGAAAAATCCGGGTCCCGCCTGTTGCTTGAGGTGTTGTGTTGGAAGAAACTGCCTGGAAAGTTCATTAGGTGGGAACCCAAAAGCTGGCGGATTCTGGAAACACTCAGAAAAGGCCAAACTCATCGGCAAAGGTGGATGTAGTTGGGCTGTGACAGCACAGTCACGACTTGCAACCGCATTTTGGGCTGCTCCTCTTGCCCATCTCCTCGCACCTCGCACCTCCTCTTGCCAGGTTGTCTGCCAGCTGATTCGCATCCAGCCTTCTGTCTTGGGCAGGTTCAGGGAAAAAAGGGAAATTGCACCATCTGGATCGGCTGAAAAAAAGTCACGGAGCAGAATGTCACCAGCACAGCGACAGCACAGCAGCCACACCACAGCTGCCACACGGACGCTCAGCAGGAGCTGTGACAGAGCGGGTCTGGTGGGACGCACCTCTGAGTTTACTGACAGGGGAAAAACTGAGCTAATGATCAAATCTTGCCAGATCCTGTCAGCAGAGGCACTGGGACTCTCTGATCAGCTTCATGCAAAGTTGTTGGCAGAGGAAGCAAAGTTAGCGATGCCATCTTGACTTAATCCGTCATTTGCAGGAAGACGTCCTGCTCAGAGAGCAGTAACAGCTCTAAGCCCTGAACGTGATTGCGGGAGGACAGAAGCAGCGGCTGAGCCCTGAGCAGAGCTGCTGTGGCTCCACAGCCTCTCTCGAGCAGGAAGCCTTGCACCGAAGCAGTAATTAGAGGCCGATCAAGACATAGTAAGCAGAGGCTGAGATGGTGATTGCTTAACCGTACTTCCGCAGACATCTACAGTTCTCACCCACAGCGGACCAAGGTGTTCGGAGTTCTCTCTTTCCTCTTAATGCACGCACCTTGCAGCCTCCAGTTCCCCTCGCACCTCCATAACCCACATAAAGCAGATCCTGGTACCAGCACGGCCAGGGAAACGCACAGCTTGGCACAAGCTAAATACCTGATGTTTCACCCACCTTCCCAAGCACTTGAGCCTGCTAGATGAAAGCTGAGTCGGGCAGCTCTCCACAGGGCCAGTGCAAGAAAGACAAGCACCGGGCCGTTGTTCATGAAACTGCTGAATATTTTGACCTTTTAATTCCATTTCACCCCTACAGCTGAGGCATAAAAGGCATCCTGTGCGGAGCAGTCCCTGGTGGAGTGAAGACCTGAATACACAAACTCTTACATTTGCGCGTTTGGATGTACTGGCTGGCCTTTTCCATGCCAGAGACAGGCTGTCCTTGAAAATTAAGGTGATTCATCTCAATTCAGTCTATACTAAGACATTTTAAAACCACTCATTTACCTGGCATCATAGAGACACTTAAAACAGGCACATTATTATTCCTCATAACATACAGTGCTCCTTGGTTCTTACTCGCCTCCTGGCTTAACTCCTAGAAGTTTTATGTTCTCTAATATTAGATGAATAATGTATTTGGTCAATTTTTCTTTTAAATCCTGAACCTTCAATTACAGCAATATAGTCTAAATCAAGAAAGGGATTTGTATGGACTTTCTTACACTGACACAGAAAGCACTCCTTGGCCAGTCTTGGATGTAAGAAATGGTCCTGCCAGACGGATGTGGTAAAAGATACCTGGCAGGTAACTTCGATGCATCAGGGACTTCCAGAGGGCGTTACGGCAAATGAGCCACATTAGATATAATGCCACCTATCTGGTTCCAAACAGAAAGGATTTAACCATTATCAATCTGTATAATCTCCCAGGGATGTGTGTTTAGGATGTCTTAGTCCCTCAGCTATTCCGGGTCTGGAAGATTTCCAGTGGCCAAATGCTCTTTCTACACCTTCGTATGAGCTGAGACTTCTTATAACCATAGAAAAGCATATAAATACTGGAATAAAAATCCTCAGCCCGTCTATGAGGCTGGATACTGTCACCCCCATCAGCTCAGGTCTGTACTGCGTGGAGGACCATGGAGCACGAAGGCGGCCATGGAACTTGCCCATGGCGGTGGCCAAGCCCTTTCTGCGGCAGCCCTTGCAGGACGCTCCCTCTCAGGGCGTGAAGCACATCTGGTCTGGCCTGACAAGACGCCACACCAGTGCTGGCAATGCCACGGAGAAGGACGGGTTCATGGAGGGCCACAGGGATGCTGGCCCTCCAGTAAGGGCCAGGCGTTGCTGCTCTCACAAGGAAAACGTCGTTCTGGTTCGGCAGAGATGGCGTCCCGTTCTCTCTTGAGCTGCCTCCCAAGGTTTGCCCTCCTGACATATCAAGGTTGGGCATATTTTTTAACAAACTGGGCAGTTACACCGACTACAGGAAATGCAGATGCCGCCAGCCAGTTCAAACATTTTGCGAACAAAGAGTGAAGCTTCCCGATGCATTATTTATAACCTGCAGGCTGTAATGAGAGGCTGCTCAGTCTGGGGAGTGAAAGACATGGAGAAATCCAGTAAGGGACCTGGACAGATGAGTTCAGGTGGAGACTCATGAGGCAGCTAGAGAGGGGAAAGGAGCAGGAATGGTGGCTAAGGAAGCTTTAAGGCTGCAGGTTTAGTTGTGTGACGGCTGAGAGAGGAAAAGAAGTGCTTTAGCAAGTTCTCAGCACTATCCCAACCGAGGTTTTACCTCCTTCCCCCAAATGATTTGGACCGAAGTCAGCTTTCTATTAGCTACCGCATCCCTTGCTCCTTCCACTCTCGTATCCCTGATGTTCATTGACAGACGCTATTTCTACCCTTACACCTCCATTTCTGAGCAATGCCTGCCCTTGAATACGTGTGTCCTAGTGCCTTCCGCAGCTCCCCCATGTCTCTGCCCTCCCTGTAGTAGCTGTTTTCACATCCTGCACAAGCAGGTCAGGTTCCTCTGGTTTGTTGCCTAGGTGCCTGCTGTTTGTGTGTGCAAACATTTCCATTGTTTCTTCGCGATCACAGCTGAGCTTGGGCAGCAAAAATTCCGTTGACTTGGAAAACTGTTAATTTAGCTCCCAAGTATGAGATGTGATTGATGAGGGTAGATAATCCTGACAGCAAAAAAAGGTGCCAGTTTGCCTTGTTACCATCTTAGGGATAAGCAGTTTCCTACACTTACAGCCGGCGGCTGGCAGTCTCGCTTCTGGAATTCACAAATGTGGAGAAATCCAATGTATTTACTGAGACGGCTCAGCTGGGGGAGGCCGGGCTGACAGGCACATAACCTTATATCCGATCAGTCCAATTTCAGGCTTCAGAGCTATGAACGGAGTAGCTCGGGGAGTTGTATTTAGAGTACACGGCATGGGGAACTGCCCTGAGAGCACGTGTGTGCAGCGCTGTATCACCGCTCTCTCACAACCGCTTAAAAATCTTTCAGAGGTTGCAGTCTGCCAATTTACACTTGGCTCAACAGAAATGGCAGCCGAAGCAGGTCCATTCTGGTCTGTCTTTATGCCTTTCTCTTCTCAAGGGACAGCAACAAAATGAGGCCGTTCCCTCTTTTGTATCCTATCGCTAGCAAAACTCTGCAATCATCAGGCTATTTTTTTACGCTCGTGCTCATTTTACAGCTGCGTGATGTTTGCGGGAGAGGCCTCGGGGACACCTACACCCTGATACTGGGTAGGGAAAGCACGGCACCAAGCAGCGCGCGTTTTCCTTGTCATGCCTGCCAACGGGCTTCATCTTCGTCATGGAAAAAACAGCTGTGGAGACCAGGAAGCAACAACCTGACGTGCTCGGACTTTCACCCTCTGGGCTCCAGCCCATACTGTGAGATATTAATTACTCGGCTGTGTGAATTACTCCCCTTCCCCCACACCCACAGTACCGTCCGTTCGAAGACGAGGCGGCTTCCCCACCGGAGCGACTCTGTAATGCTATTTTGGGGCAAAAAGCAGCAGGTCAGGTTTGTCTCTCTCGCGGACTTTGAAGCAGAGTGTCTACAAACGGACCCTGCTTTTTATTACGAGGAGTGCAGAACTATGCGCTTTTTGCTATGAGAACTCATTTTGTGTTCTTGTGTTCAGAGGGAACACACGCTGTATGAATGTACGGTTGGTATGATGCACTGTTATTGTATAAGGAGCCGGAGCTCAGGGAATTATACTTACTGGCTTTTTTGTAGATAGGAAAGATTATTTAAAATTGCTCCCCTATTGTAATCAAATCAATCACTTTCAACATAAAAAATGTCAACAGGAGCTTGCCGCAAAGGTTTGGACTCGCATGCGTTCGTGACTTCAATCTGATCCCAGTGAAAAGCTATCATCTTGCAGCCTCACATGCGAACTTGAAGCCTCAACAAGCTTACCGCAGCCCCGTAAGCAAACAAAGCCTCCCTCTCGGCAGGCTTAATACGCCCCGTATAACCAAGGAATGAAAGGACCACCCTGCAGCGGGGCTCTGGGCTGTCCGGTGAGCCTCCCCGGGATGGCCCGGGCAGGGGAGCAGGGCTGCTCGTCCCGGCTGAGGCGCTGGCCCGCGGGACAGGGCCCGAGCCCTCGGCGGCCCGGCATGGGGAGCTGGGCAAACGGCTCTCCGATTTCATCCGAAAAACTAAGCGCTCTTCCTCGAAGGCGATACCGAACGCGTGCAAAGCCTTAGGCAAACAGCACGCGGAGGGCGTTACGTACGTAACTAAGGGCTCGGACAGAGTGCAAGGAGAGGCAGGCCTGGTCTCAGCAGCCACCCGGGGCTGTAAACCAGGGCGGCTCCGCTGCCTCTTGGCACGGGGAAATGCCCTGGGAAGCCGGCACGCTGCTCCTGCCGGGGCTGCTGGAAAAGCAAGGAAGCCGCTGTCCGCGGGAGCGCTGGGGAAACCTGGAGAAGCGCGCCCTGGGGACTCACACTGGACAACCACCCTGCTCTTAAAAAACCCTCCTGTCATCCGTAGAGTATTGCTGTATCGCACTGGCCATAGTGCGGCAGAGAAAAAAGGGCTAGGGGTGGCTGGAAGGATTTTTCCAGCAAAGAGACTCCCAAGGGCAGATGTTTGTTTCTTACTTGTGGCGCGCTTTTTTGTGTGAAATTTAATTTTCCGAATTTTTTTTTTTAAACCTCATTTCAAAAGTAAACCTTTTCATGGCTGTTGATATAAAAAACCCCAACCCACTTTTTGCTTATGCTCACAGACTTACACAATTTTCATGACCATCACAACTAACTTTTGCTTCAGAAGGAGAGTAAACAAAACAACTGACATTTATTAGGGCGAGCTTGAAAACGGCTTTAACAAAAGTCACTTTGAGATAAGCTTAAGGCATTGGTATAAACGCCAATGACGCAACTGAATGAAAACTAAAGCGATACGGGATTTTTGCTTATTTTATTCTTCTCCCTGAAGAGAACTTGTATGAATACAGTGCTCTTCTATACCAAACTACAGATACGACATTTATCACATAATAATAATAATAATCGTTTCCTCTTACCATATGCAAAGATCCCAACACAACTGAGGCTTTAAGGACCAGAACGCTATTTTTAATCTGTGTTTGAGTAGATGAATCGGTGTAACTGCATGGCAGCAAAGGTAAATTTTTACTTTAACGAGGAGTTTTAGCTTTATTTGATTCAGTTTTAAAGGTACATTCTCATGGGTTTTTCACAGTGTGGCACAAACCTATTAAAATTGTTTTCCACAGACTATGCAAGCTGTCCATCTCACACCAAAAAATGGGCAAAAGCAACTTAAATTGGCACTATATCCACTAGCTACAAGAAAAAAAATTGAGTAATTTGTTGAAGCTTGACTCGGGAAGCGACAGGCAGATTAGAAAAACCGTACTGCAGACAAGGAGGCATTTTCTAGATGGCAGCAGGATAGAACTTAAATTAAAAACTTGCGAAGCGTAAGCCAGAGTCCAGGATCAAGCAGCAGTAGAAAAAGGAGAGTATTGGTCTAGCAGGTGAGTATTGGTCTAGCAAGTTCATATTATATTTTAGTCAGGCCAAGATGAGCTGAAGGTGAAAATGCAATGACTGATAGAGGGGATGGATAACTGTGAATATGAGATCAGTACAAAACCAGACATCGACAATGAAGGATAACGATATTCAAATAGCCTTTAGAGTGTCACACAGCCCAGCCGCAACCCGCGTGTCAGTCCTTAGGCCAGGACCTCTAACGGGTCCCCACCAACCCCTCGGTCCCAGACCTCACGCGGACGCGAGGCTCCTCAGGACACTGAGTCACACAGGTCCTCGTGCAAGGAGGATGCGGACTCACGTGTACAGGTGGGATTCCTCGGAGGGTAAAGTTCTCTTTCGGATTTCGTAGGTAGCACTTCAGCTGCTGGTAACAGTTCCTGAGGCCCCAGTAAAGGAAGCACAGGAACACCGTGCTTTGAAATCACCGCTTCTTTGTTTGCGTTATATATGTAACCGAGTGTTGTGTTGGACCAGTCCTTAAATCCTTAGAAACTTGGTTTCCCTGAGATCATGCAACTTCCTTTCCTCTCCCTTTTTTCAGGGTTGTCCTTTCAATGAAGAGTTTTGGGGGCACAAGATTGCAGGTAGAGCAGCACGTAGTAAAGTGACACCCCCACACCCCCACATACCTGCCCCAGCACTTTAATCACAGCTTTGGGTTTCCTTCTGATAGTAACAGCCCAGAAGAAAACAACGCTTTGTTTGGTAAGTAGCAAAAAGTAGCACGAGGGTAGAAAGCTCTAGGGAAAGAAAAAACAACGATCCCTTTTTTGAATATCGTTATAGGACAGTTTGAACTCCCAGCAATTTTGAAGTGGGATTTTTCTCTTTGTGAGAATGAACTCTGACATGTAGAGTCTTGCGCAGAGAGTCCTTGAAATTTTTTGGCTCTCTGGATACTTTTGCATTAGGGTAAAGCGAAAACCTTGAGGAAAAGCGTCTGAACACCTGCAGGAAGCTTAAGGACATATAACCACTCGGAGCCAGGTTCCTCCTACCGGGCTCCCTCCACGCCCCACACCTCGCCAACAGCGCTAACTTACTTTACCCGCACAGTTGTACACGACAATTAAAACGAGCTCTTCTTTTGCGTGGGCAGGATACCCGCTTGCTTTGCAGAGCGGTTACGCCCGCGGCAAGCGTCCCCCAGCGCCTCCCCGCCAGCCCCGGCCAGGGACGGGCAGGCACAGTCGGTGCAGAGAGGGAGGCCCACCGCGCTGCGGGGGGGAAGGGGTGCTCCTGGGCACAGTGCCACCACAGCGTGCCGGCGGCACGGCCTGCACCGCCGACAGCCCCTTCGGCACCCACCGTGCCCAGGGCTTTGGTTTCTCCGCCCTGTTTTTGTTTTTTATTTTTTAAATCTCAAGGGAAAACTAGTGACTCCCATCCCTCGCTAATGGATACGTTGTACTGGAATACAAGAATCTGTTTTCTTGCTTCTTCGCGTCGTGCTGCCGTTCCCTGGGCGGGAACAGAAGAAGTGGTCCTCTTTACCACAAACAAAGCAGCTTTTAAAACAATTTAAAAAGAGATCGCAATTAAAAAACAATTAAGAAAGAACTCATCTGTTTTTCTTTAAAGCCTGGGCTAATATCACTGAAAGGAGATCTGGATACAGCTCCGGGAATCTTTTTAGCAGAAATACTTTCTAGGATGTTAAAAAAGAACAGCCCAAAACGTCAAGTGTTTGTTGTTTTTTTTTTTCCAAAGGGCTCAACTTATGATCCAAACGCTTTGAAAGAAAATCTGCAACTCCCCTACTCAGCTTTTCAATTCTAGTCAGCTTTGTCCCATACAACACAATTACTTCTTGCCGCTCATATCACAGTAATTTTGGCTCACAGATGTAGGCTCTAAAGTGAAGCAAGCTCAGGCAAAGCTACCTGCAGACAGCACAATCACGTCTTCAGAGGTCTTGACCCTGACATAGATTTGCAGGCTTGAATAGCCACTTCAGCATTTATTTCGCTCAGCCTTTAGCCAGGGGCAGTTTTTAGCTGGGTGTAGTGCTTACTTCCCAAGGCAGGCAGTTGTAAAGGCCTGAGCACAGCTGAGCTGCAGTTTGCGCTCCCTAGAAACTGAACATCTCCTTTTGTGGCAGCACGCAAGACGCTTCAGTAATAGTCCAAGCAGCAAAAAATGAGCAGGAAACTCATGCTTATGTTTCTCTCATCACTAACCCTCAGCATCCAAACCCATCCCTGCTCATTTTTTGTACCACTATTTCTGCTCTGTTGCGAGCTAGCGCTTTCGAGGACCGCTCATCACGCCCCGCATCCGTCCCCGGTGAGCTGCTGTGCATCCCTCTCACAGCCCGTCAGAGGTTTTCCCGGTCTGTCGGGACAGCCGGTGCTGGCCAAGGCGCTGCCGTGAGCAGCATCCCCACCGATGGCATCCCCGCCGATGGCATCCCCGCCGATGGCATCCCCACCGATGACATCCCCACTGATGGCACCTCCGGCGATGGCATCCCCACTGATGGCATCCCCACCGATGACATCCCCACCGATGGCGTCCCCGCCGATGGCGTCCCCGCCGATGGCGTCCCCGCCGATGGCATCCCCACCGATGGCATCCCCACCGATGGCGTCCCCGCCGATGGCATCCCCGCTGCGCTTGGCCAGGCCTCAAGGGAGTGGGCAGGACCCCGCACACTCGGATCAATGAGCACTTCAAATTCGGCAGTAACACGTGCCCTGCCAAAGCGCTGCAAACACACTTGGGGGAAGCAGCTCTCCCAGCCAGCAAATCACATTCCCTACCCACCGCCCTGGCTTCCAGGAGGGCAGGGGCTGGTGCTGGCTGCTCCCACGGGGTACGTGCGCTGCCCGGGTCTCCCCAAACGGGTCCTGCGGGGTGGGTGCCGGCACCGCGCCCTGAGCTGCACTGCCGTGGGAATAATCACCTAGCCCTACAGCCACACATTGAGCAAATGTGACGGACTGACATTTAAACCCCCTTTCTCTGAAGAGGCTGTTGTAAATACGTAACGCATGACGGCCTGCCAGAAAACAGGACGTATGTATCAGGATTGTGGACTACCGCGTGATGCCACCAAACCATGTCACCTTCTCCCTTATTCCCTCCTTTTTCCCTCCTGTCCCTGCTGTGCGCTGAGCATGCCGGCGCTCCATGCCAGAAACACCGATGCCCCTTTCGTGGACCAACCTTCCCCCTGCGCTTTGCGCTCCCTGAAAAGCGCTGGACTCCCAACTGACAGGGCTGGGAGAGGGCTGGAAACAGGATTTCACTGCTCCCACGCCCGCCTACCTGACTGCCACATGCACGTTCTGCCTCTTGCCTTAGGAGAGCTCGATCAAGCCAGCAGCACAGGGAAGGAACAGAGGCTTTCCTCCCGCAACATCACCAAAAGAAGGGGGCAGCAGAAATAGGAATCACGCTCATTTCCTCCTCTCCCACTTGCCTGACTAGAAAAACCACAAAAGAGCAGAGAACAAGCCACCGGCACTGCTGTGCGTGCACTGGCATAGGCTGGCAGCTGGCTTACGGGCTAGTACCTGTGCTTTGCTGAGTTCGCATGGATTTGCCGGTTTATGGTGAACTTCAAGTTAAGAGCATAAATGCAGGACGAGCCACCAGTCACCCTTTTAACGACGGACAAACCACACACTGTTCCTTTTTTATCCCCTTAGCCCAAGATTACTAGTAAAATTACATTCAGAAAGGCATTTAAGCGGGTGGCTTTACCTTGAAGGTCACAGGAGATGGACAACCGCTAATTATAAAGTTTGTGTCACTGTTCAGTGATGGCTTTCAGAAAGTAAGGGAAACCCTCTCGAGGCGGACCCTTCCCCTGCCCGTTGCTATCTGTAGCCCCCTCTCCACGCGGTCTTGCCAGCCCGCGATGAAATGTTGTGAGAGACAGGCAGTGCTAAGCAATGGAGAGGACAACACGCAGGCAGCTGGCCCCCAGGTTAGAACAGACTTCGAGCTGTGAACTCAACCTTTCCAGCTTTCGAGGAGCTCCGAATTTCCTCACACAAAGATCAGGAACCAAGCATTCTTCTTAAAATGGCTTAAAGCTAGCAAAGCTCAATCGTGAAGGTCTTTGACGCCAAAACAGAGCTTTCCTTCCCATCCACAGCTGTGCATGCAAAAGACGATAAATTAAATTAGCTATTGTTTCTCCAACTGTTTGCTGGGAGTAAGAGTGTGGTTCTGAAAAAACTCCGGAATTTAACAATGAAATAAAATCAGCCCCGTTTTAATATTTGTATACATAAACTGAAAGCAAGAATTCATTTCCATTTGTGCATTGTTCCCTCCCTACTCCCATACCAATTAATGAATATGCATCAACTAGCTGAACGATCTGTTGTCCAAGGCTCTGGATTTTTGGCTTAGCGCTGATATGCTTGGCACCGATCGGACTAATTTAGAAGTTATTTGGATGTTCTAGCTTGCCATTATTCCATTATTTTTTTAAAGTGAAATCCCAAACAATTATTAATGCTCCAAGGAGAGGCTCAATTGCTTTAAAAATCTGACCGAATAATACAAAAGCAGCGAGACTGTTGCACTCTGAAGAGAAGAGCTCACGACGCCCTTGCCCAGGCTTGTTTTCCCAGAAAGAAAGTGCAGGTTGAAGCTGTTGAAGTGGACGGTTCATTCCTCCTTGCCAGGTTCCTGGGCTCTCCACTCCCGCTGGGAGAGGGGATGTGGAAAGTACCAAGAAGGAAGCATCAGCTTTGCTATTTCAACTCAAAGACCCCGGAGACCCAGCAAATTACTGCTACAAATCAAAGAGCTGTCCTGGGGGACAGAAGCAGAACAAGGAAACCACAGCGGAAAGGTTCGTCAGCAAGGACAATCAGGAAGGCAGCCAAAAGCTGCAGAAGACTGGTGCTGATGGGTCTAGCGCTCGCTGCTCCACAGCAACAATCCCCTGCAGAAGAAGAGCTGCAAAGCAGATGAAGGCTTCTCTGACCTTGTGGGAGGGTGGAGGACGTCCCTTTCCCCAGGGGGCTGGCCATGGAGCTATATTCCCCCACCCCATCTCCAGGAGGATCCCGCACCTCACACGAACCTTAGATATATCTCCCAGTCCAGTTTTCTCTTGCTGGGATAGAAGCAGGCCTTCACTTCTATAGTTGGCAGGAAGACTTGCTTCAGAAACAAATGTTTAAAAAGAAGAAGCAGATGCTCTCCCCCTTCAGCGTGTAACAACAGCAAACAGCATAACCAGGGGCTGATTACGAGACTGATTTCCACTCTGTAATTTAAGACGTGGAGCAGGTAATGGCATGTACGGCACACCGTGTGCCATAGCTTGCGTGCAGATCGCCACAACCTCAGCTCCTGCAAGGCAAGGCTTTTTCAACAGCGTTTCTCATTTCTGGGCAAGTTCTCTTAAGGCTGTGAGAGACAGGATAATGTCCTTATTCCACCGGCAGCAAAACGCGTGTTCTGAACATGTAATCCATAGTTCACAGGCTGAGAAGATCAGAAACCCAGGAGGACTGGGCAATTTTGCAGGATCCATTGTGAAAATGTCAGCGACCGCACAGTTTGTTCCAATGGTAATAAGCTCAAACAGGGTGTTTAAACATAGCGATTTAATCACGCGCATGATAACCCTCATTATATTGTGTAAACTGTGCCACAAGTTACACTATGGCAGGAACAGAAAGGGCATCAAAAAAGGAAGATAACCAAAGCTGTACTTTAAACACCGTTCTGAGCAAAGAAATGCAAAAGACAAGAAGCAGTTTCAATGGGAAGTATTTGAGGTAGCTGAACAGAAAAGGACAATGAAATAATAAACAAAGTATAACCTGAGCACCACACACGCCTGGCACTATAAACCAAGCAGGGGCAAAGAGGCACAACATTTCTGAAGCCTGTCGAGCCCCACTAAAGTGCCGGCTCATCCCTGGAGTGCCACCAGCCTGCCCGGAGCAGCCCGGCAGTGGGACCTGCAGGAAACGCTCGGGAGCCGCAGTGAGAAGAAGACACCCGTCGCTTGCAACCAGGCAGAGAGGCTGAGTGGTGGTAATCTGACGGTGCAAGCTGAGAGGTATGCAAAGATAAATAAATGCTACTTAGAAAGAAAAGATTTGGGGTTTTGTTATATTTTTAAAGATGTAGCGCTTCAGCGGTTTCGAGCCCGTTCCACTGAGCTTTAGCTTCACTCTTCACTTACTTTCCAGCTGCAAAGGATTTTAGCAAGGTGGTATGTCCTTTAGCACCTCTGCTCTTCCCTCCATCATGGTTGGAGCAGCATGTGATCTATGTCTCTGGCCTGTGTTCTGGTTTCATCTTCTGCTTGTCCCTTCCACCAAAACCTGATATTCAGGCCATTTCCTACAGCTGCTGCTTCTTTCTGCGTAGCTCCAAAACCATCTCCCCTCACCCTACTTCTTCCACCCTGTTGACTGCTTCTGCCTTCTCCTCTCTGGCAACTGTTCTGGAAACATTGCCATCCTTTGACATCATGACCAGCACAAGCATAAAAAATAATAAATCTAAGAAATACTGCTGCTATGACCATTTTTACTATACTTCCTTCCTGACCCCTTCAAGTCCCCCCATTGATTTCACCTCCCACCACATCAAACACCAGCTTTCTGTCCTACCTCGCAAAACCCCTTGGGATACAATTCCTGTCACGTCGTCTCATTTAGAGAAGGTTAATGTCACTCCATCACCAGGAGCATCCTCAGTCACCTGAATCTCCATTTCTCCCACAAGCCCGTGTTTGCCCGCTCCCACTTCTCCCTTTAATGTCGGCAAAATCCCTTTCAGCATTCACGGAAGCAACTTTCACCCACCCACCCCAAAGCTGCCTTTCCCCACAAACTATCCAGAAGAAACAATCTGAGGAAGGACGGTCATGCGGCGAGCTGGCCCTTCCACTCCCACGAGAGGAAAAGAGGGTTCACGCTGCCCCTCTTCCTGCTTCCTTTTGTTTTGCGCATCGCACGTACTTGAAGACCGAGACTATGATTTTCTACCCGTAACGCTGCACAACGAGACCTCTGCCATGACTGGCTTCAGGTAAGTACCATTAAGTGAAAATATTACCAGTAGTACATTTCCAGTAATGAGACTTATGAAAAAAATTCCCCTCGCCTTTTACATCATCTTGCTACCTTGACCTAACTCATATTAAGAATTTAGATTTCCTTTAATTAGATTTTGTGAAAGACTTCAGAATTTGGAATCGCAACCAACGCTGCCACGTGCCAGCGGCGGTATGTGTGTATGCTCCTGCATTATACACATAAAGACCCTCGATGTTTAAACTCGCAGGTTCTCTTATTACAAAATAAGACCAGTTTTTAATAAAGATTTCTCATCAGAATTCACCAAGATCATGCATCGATTTTAATATTTATTTTAAAAAAACTGTGACCTTTTAGAGGCTTACTCAAGGGCTTATTACATTTTTCTACCCGAAATGAAATTGCTTTGATTTTAAGGGTTTATTGTTGTTATAAAGATGAGGAATGGCAGGGTACAGCCAATTGTAATTCGGCAGAATGCAATAAATACGGTTTAGTGCAGAGGCTGACTGAAGTGACCCATCGATATACAGCACTGAATGAAAGCAAGGGTTTTCAAACAGAAAGAATAACAACTAGCAGAGGTCTTGCAGTAAGGGAGAGAACCAGGGAAGGTGCGCTCGGCGTGTTGAACTTCCCTCTTTATCGCCCTCCGGAAAGCTAATGAGGGAGAGGAAGGGCAGAGGCTTTCACCTCAGGGCCCGCTGGGGAAGAAGTACAAGAGGATGCACATGCCACCGGCCTGAGCGAGCTTTATGGCCACGCCGGTACCAGCAACCCCCAGGTGTGTTTGTGTCGGCATTGGCCAATTAATGTACGCACTGAGGTGTCTCATGAGACTTACAAAAATGGTTTGTCGACTATTTTTTTTTAAATTCAATTTGATTCCCGCTTTCTTTCAAAACGCAGGACCCTAGGAGATCTGAGGCAGCCTGGCAGAAAGGCAGCCAGGTTTCCGGCTGTGTTTTGGCAGAGGTTCGCTGACATATTTCTGCAAAACCTTTTAGCTTTCCTGCAACATTGCTGGGTGGCTCTAGCAAACAGCCAGCTTCTCCCCTTCCTCGCCACTGTCCGTGGATACCCAGATCCCTATGGAAATACAGAGGGAACGTATACTCATTCGAGAGCAGGGAGCGTGATTCTTTCTGGGTGCTGGCAAGGAGCCTTTTCAGGGGAGAAGGCTCTCGTGTCCCCGGAGAAGTCGTCGTCGTTGCGGGGAGCAGGCTGGCCCTACGCGACACCTTGACCTCACCCCTGGCTCTTGCTGTCGGCGCGGCAGCTGGAGCCTCCTTCAGCCAGAGGGAACACTTTCACGGCAGCTTTCCAGGGCTGCAAGCGTATCTGTTTACTGAATACTAATAATCTCCATGTGTTATGCAGCTTGACTATCTAATGTCAGTACTCATTCAGCACAGTAGATAATAACTTGAAAAGAGCCACCCCCGCCAAATCTAACGATCAGAAATTCACCTCCTCTTCCGTATTACAAGCGCAATCCCGTATTTTAAAAATCTCATCTGTCTATCAGGGTATTTACCGTATTCTGTATTCATCCCCATGGCTACTGAGCACTCACTTATCAAAGCATTTGTCTGTAAAGTGGTAAAGAGATATCCATTTAATTCTGACCTTTAAAGAAAGGGGGAAAATGCTTAAGTGGCAGACTGGATTGCAAACAGGGCCGAGAGCCTTCACCCTTTGGACTGCCATCTAAAATGAGTAGCTTGCGGAGGTCTTTGGTGAACGCAATCGAACCTGCAGCAGACGGCTGTCGGGACTGCATCAGGCAGATCGCAGGAGCTGTGAAAGGGCTGTAACTCATCTCGCCCTGGCTCCTGCCCCAAGCTGAGCTGAGGCTGTTTGGCTTAGCGGGGCTGCACCTCTCTCACGAGGGGGCTGAGGGGGTCCAGTGAGTAGCTGGAAGGTATCAGCCTCTGAGAAAAAATGCAGAATTGGGGCTTTTGCATTTATTTTCCAGAGCTCAGCCTAGGGGTCAAACAAGATCACAAAGGGAGCCTGTGTGAAGGGACATAGCAATAAACAAGTCATTGCCAGAATTGTTAATGCCTTCTTCCATTTCAAAGCATGAAGCTTAATTTCCTCCCTACACCTATGATATAATTTTGCAGTGTTCGGCACTCTGTGGGGACTGTTGATATATAAATAACTAATTAGATAAGGCTCCAGTTATCTGAGAAAGCCACAGGCGCACAGCAGAGCAGAGACCGCATAAGTTCCATAATGCGCTCCTGGCTTTTGAAGGAAAGCCAGGCCAAGTCCTGTACCGCTTTGTTGACTGAAGGCATACTTTTCCAAAAAAAATCAAAGCTTCAGTTGGATTCCCGAATCTGTGTTGAAGCTTCAGAAGTGCAGCTGGATTTTCAACCTACCAACACCCTTGAAGTCAGCGTATGTTCCAAGTATGCTGGAAGTCAGACCAGTTATGTAGGAGCCAAGGTCTGGCAGCACGGCCAAGATGTCCAGAATGCTCTTCAGTGTGTCAGAGGCATGCAGGAGGCCTTAGCTAAAAACCCCAGCCAAGACATGGGCAACCATCATGTCTTTCTTCCCTTCCCTAATACAAGAAGCATTTCAGTGAAAACAGTGCTCTGACTTCCTTGTGCCCTTGTTGCCCTGAGGACTGTCCATCTCTGCTGGTGATTAGCATACAGGGTTTGGTCTCTGTTTTAGACTTGGTTAAGTTTTAGACTTGACCCTGGGACTTTAAGTACAGAGGGTGGGAAAGGGAAGAGATGGAAAAGCATTAGCTAAAGTAAAGAACTACAAGACAACTCTGGCAGCTACCAAACAAGATTAGCCATATATTTATCTGTCAGAGAAGTTTTTTTTCTTTTTGTACTTATTCTTTATTTTTTTCTTTTTGGGAAAAAAACCCAAACCAGACTTGAGAAAGGCTACCTCCAATTATATGTCCTCCCTGTTGTCAGAAAACATCACGCTGAGTAAGGGGAGAAAATTCTCCTGTCCCCAAGAAGGTATTTCTCACTGAGAAAAAAATGGCTTTGATCATTTTTGTGGACTGAAGGTTGACAAGGCAGCAGCAGAGTCTCTCTCTGGCCTTTAAAGACAGGTCTATGACAACAGGAATACCTGAAATCAAGGACACTTTCTCAGTCCTCAGCGATGAACACAAATCAGATAGTATTAGATGCCAAGGATGTCTACCCAGGGAGGTTAAAAGGATCCAGAGGTGGGAAAGTGTCTCCAGGCAACCTCCAAAGGCCACTTTTCATGCTGGAGTCGGGAGGTTTGGGAAAGATGGGACATCCTCCTGCAAAGGGCAAGCAGCAGAGAGACATCCTGCACCTTCAGTACAAAAAGCCTGTGCTGTCAGAGCTTGCCCTAAGCAATTGTCCCGGATCAGAGCCTTATGGGAGAGAGCTTCATAGATGAACAGATGAAAATCTCTCTGGCCAGTCTCAATTTATTCTGGATAAGAACGTTATGTCTGCTAGATTTACTCTTTTCTGTATAGGCACCGAACGACGACGTCCCTGTGTGCCTGCTGTGCTGCAGCAGCTGTTGGCACACTACCTTCTCATATCCCTTGACTATTTCCTACAAATTTTTTTTATTTCATAATACCGTGCTACCATGATGAGGGTGGCCCATCCCTTGCGTTTCCTGTTTTGCATCACTGCAGCATCTCTTGTCATCAAGACAAAGAACAAGGAAGTTAAAAGCCAAAGAAATGAGAACCAACTCCGTCATGGCAGAATAAAAATAAATTATGACTAGAGTTGAACACAGTTGCCTGCAAACTCTGCGCTGGTAGCTGTCACAAGGGAGTCTGTAGGGACCCCACGTGTCCAGATGGTTAAGGTGAAAATATTGAGATAAAAGTTTGAGCCAAGAAGGCAGGTCCACCCTACAATAATCTACAAAATGAAGTGTGTGCAATAGTTAAAATGGGCCAGGATCCGATGGTGTGTTATTCCTGGCACTCCCCAGAAGAGCAAACGAGAATACCCGTGCTTTGCAGAAGGTGGGCTGGTGGGTGGATGGGTTTCACACCGGGACTGCAACTGTTCTGTTCCCGTCACCGCACAGAGGTGTGTGTGATGGGGTGGGGAGCGTATTGCCAACGTCGTGCTAGCTTAGGGCTAGCGTTGGGCCTGATGGAGGAGACAGATGGGCTGGGAGAAGGGGCAGTGGCGCGGAGCACCGGTTTGGCAGCGGTCACTGGAGCTCAGCGAATGCAGAGAGCCAGCCTCTGGTGTTCACAGAAGGTGCTGCAATGACCGCGCTGGCAAAGGGCACCCCTCTCCTTAGCAAGGGATGAAACTCAGGGCAGACACCAGCAAAGCACTGGTGGCTGCTGGCAAGTATCCTTTAAGCCTGTCTGCAAAGAGTTCTACTGGGCATGAAGGGGATGGTTTTCTCTGTCCTTTCAGCCCTTATCTTCTTCATTCAGTCTGCTGGAAAGGTTGACAAGCTGTTCAAATGACCTTGGCAGCTCTGTGACACAGGTGCCATTACTGGACTGAGACCAACAACTGATTTCAAATAGTCCAAGTGGCCCTACAGTTAAAGAACTTCTAATTTCACCGGTACAGGCACAGCAAACAGAGCCTGACGTCACATTGCACGAAGGTCTTTCACCCAGCAAGTTTATCCAGACAGTGGACATGAGTTGCAACAAAAGAAATTCCAACTAGATTTGAGGAAAAAAAATCAACACTAGGATGAACAAACACTGGACCAGGTGTCCAGAGAGGCTGTGGAGTTGCCATCCTTGAAGATATTAAAAACCCAACCAAACACAGCCCCGAGCAACGCAATCTAAGTTAGCCCAGCTCTGAGCAAGGGACTGGCTTGGATGATCTCCTGCCGTCCCATCCAACCTAAATTATTCTGTGATTCTGTAATTCTTCTATAATTTCTTAAAGACTCGTGATAAAATTACCCAGGCTTAAAGCAGACAGCTTGGGGATACTGGGGCTTTCCTGTACTCCTTTTGATAGGCTCAGCATTAGAGAACACTTATCCAGCCCAAAGGCAGTTACGTGACGAGAAGGTCCTAGAAAGCTATTTTCTCCCAAAAGGTTGGAAGATGATGTCAGAGTGAATTTTGGCATTTTTATATAGACCTCTTAAACAGCCGTGGCTGTTGTCAGAATCCATCCAGGCAGGGCTCCCCCTTGCTCGGCTGTAGAGCCCCAGAGAACGAGAAGGGCGAGCCAGCGCCTGGGAGAGGCACCGCGAACGATGCCCGACCGGCATGGCGGTGGAGCAGCTCAGCCAGCACCCCACGGAGGCTGGGGCTGCAGAGCCGCTGAGCGCGGGGACGGGGGCAGCGGCTTGAGGGGGGCAGGCGGCACAGTGGCAGCCTCCTCCCCTTCTTCCCCCCAGAGGCCAGGGCAGATGGAGCGCACCACCGCGCTCCACGTTTCTGCAGGGGCAGGGGAAGGGAACTATGCCGTGAATAAGCGGATGCAGGACATCGTAACAGCAGGAGAAATGCAGAGTTCACAGCTGCGTTGAAGCTTTTGTATTGTTCTTTCCAAACCAAGTTCAGTTTTGTATTGCTTTTAATATCTCAGAGACACGATCGGAGTACACTGGGAATGGCTGAATAAAAATTGTCAGCTCCATGCAGCTGCAGTAAAACAAATACAAGTTATGCCAGGTGGGAGAATCAAGAATTACCATTTCTTAAAATACGCTCTTACAGAGCGTGGGTGCTGATGGGACGGTACCTTCAACGTTGTATGCATCATGTAAGTCACTGCCTCTCATTAAAAAAGGGGATAGGAAGGAGAGGGTCCCAAAAGGAGGAAATTACTTCAACTATCACGTTTAGGATGCTGAGCTAAGACTCCAGGTGAGAGGGGATTTAAGAAGCCACCCACCAAACCAGGGAGTACACCTCACACTCTGAGGTGCCTGCTTGTCACAAAATTTGACCGAGCACAAATGCTGCCAAAATGTGGCTACCCAGCACCTCTGGAAACTCAGCATCGTGAACGACTTAGTTCGGAGAAGAGCTAAGGGGATATGAAACTGGTTTTTTGCCACTTCCCACAATAATGGGAGATAGGGAGGTGAGGGGGTGGGAATGCTCCGGATGGAGGGAAAGACAGTAAGATTTTTTAAAAGCCCACATGACACGACTTCTCTTGCTGTTTGCAAAGGGCAAGCAGCAGAGAGACATCCTGCACCTTTAGTACAAAGCCTGTATTGTATACAGTTAGTGAGAGTGAAAGGAGGGTTAGGATTTATTTTTAAAGATGCTATTTTAGTTAAAAAAAAAAAGGTATCATTGGCTCAACCCTCTGCACATGAACGTGACAACTTATCGTCATGGAGGAACATCTGTGCAGAAAGCACTGCAAAATGCTACGTGGTTGTGACCAAAGGGATTTTTTTATGCCCACTGCCCATCTTTCTCCCCTCCTCATGGCCAGTACTTCCCACCTCCAAAGTTAAGGATCAGCAACGCAAGTGTTACAACAATGCATGTGAAATTATATACAGGACTGACAGAGTTACAGTGACTAAATGCCTTGATTACAAAACACAGCACGACCAGCCCCTAGATGATGAAATCCATTCCAGCGGATCTGTGCCAGAAAGCTAACGGGGACCTTGATCTGAGCAGTTAAAGCAAACCACAGCATTGTGTTACTGCACTCACCACCCTCAAAAGATTGAGCTCAGTTGCTAAAATGATTGCAGTGCTCCAAGGGTGAGAGAAAATCTTTCCTTCTGCAATTAAGGAGTCTTAAAAACAAAAGTTGCTCTGTGCCACTGTCTCATATACTGCTCCAATTCCACTCATTATTCATTATTAATATATTCATTAAACTATATCAATCTGAAATGATATAGAGCCGTAAAGAAGATTTGCAGTTCACTTATTCAAAATCACTTTGATAAATTAACTTAAGAAAATTAACTTCATTTTGTGTCATTTCTAGAAGGTTATTTCCACTTAACATCTTCAGAAAGCAAGATATCCTGAGCATATCCTGTGAGTTGCAGGAATTCACAGCAACACAAAGTCATCAAATTTTAGTTTTCTTGGGTTTGCTGTTATCGACATTGGATTCACGTTGTACTGGTCAACAGTCTGTCCACCTATAAGAAGGCCTGAGCTTGGTGAAAAACAACTTTGTCAGATCTATTCTGGCAGGAAAATTCTATAGTTCTGTACGTTTCAATCAATCAGAGAGGGCTATTGTTTTATTGGTTTGACTGTCTAATAGTTGAAAACACTTCTGATGCAAAAACATCAAGGCAGATTGCAAAAGTGTAGCTACATAAACTGTACAACATTCAATGGAATAATTGTGCTGCATTTTACATATGATAGTAATGAGCAGCTAGGTATCAGAATGACTGAAAGGAGTCCAGAATTGTCGCTTGCCAGCAGAGAATTATATTCCGTACGAGGTTCTTTTTGTTCTAGCCTTATCATCAAAACATCTTTAAAAAGTGGTTAACACCTTCCACAATTTTGCTTTCCCTTTTCTCATCCTCTCCGAAGAGAGCATTATATTCACTTTCTACTGTTATGTCCTAATGCTGATTGTTCTCATGACTCCCGCCGTTGTTTTAAATGTTCCCCTCTTTTTGACACAGGCTGCTATGTACTCACATTAGAGAAGCCAAAGTCACTTGGGGTGACGTGCAATCAGGTCACCCAGCTGGGTTTGGCAGGTCTCAGGGAAGCTGAAGGTAAATGCTTGGGCTTGGAGGGCTGCAAGTCGAGCAAGTGGAGCCTATCCAAGCTCTCGTGCTGCCTGTCACCCTGGGGCAGTGAACCCCACGGACTCCAAAGCTGGTGGCGGTACTACAGAGATGAAGAAGAAGGTAAGAGCAGTTGGATGTTACCTACTTAGAGCTTCAGATGAAATACTTCCTTTCCACATTGAAAATAAGCAGGTGCTGTGCATGGTATCTGTGGAGGGCTCCGATGTAACAGATAAATACTTACAAAAGGTTCAGTGTAAGACATTACAGTAATGCTTTTACTACTCTGAAATGCAATCCGGATCCAAAACCCTAGGCACTGACTATTTTGCAGAACGGCTTGCGAAGCCTCTGAAGTACACATCAAAATAGCCCTGAGGGGGGCACAAAAGTAATGAAATGATGCTGTTTGATGGGTGCGCGTGTTTCACCCGAGCCAGTGTGCTAGCACTCTGCATGGCACCCCAAGAACCTCACCCAGTTTCAGATAAAATGTTGCACCACATTGCAATGTGGATTTTATTGTCTCATCTTTCAGAGCAGCAGGAGGCACTGAAAGAATCCACAGTACGGTTAAAACTACTCGACATCTAAGAGAGTACTCTATTATATCCTTCCTTATGGGACTCTTCCGTTAAATGTTTGAAATATAATGTATTGCCTTAGATAAATATGTGATAGGAATTGGAAGTTATTGATGCATCATAAAAAGTCTATTCTAGCAAGAGCAGTTACTTTATTAATTAGGAGCAGCAATACCAAAGATTCAGTTATTTATATGATTTTAATTTAGTTCCAATTCTAAACAGAATTTTAATTATAATTGCACCTAATTCACCCAGAGGATGAAAGGGCCCATTTAACAAAGGACATTCTGCCTTCATTACATGATTACAAAGGGAACTAGGAATTGATGGTATTTTACAATATTGTTCCAAATCCCAGGGGATTTGCATCAGATATGCTCCGTAACATTTAAGGAAATCAATTCTGGAACCCCAGTAAATGAATCCATAAATTACACTTTAATATCTCAAAGTGCTGCTTTCCTCAGATGGAAATTGTCACTCCCGGGATCGATACGGAGAGTACAGGGTTAGATGAGCTTTATGGAGAGCAATTCATGCGACTGCATCATTATACTATGTTTCAGCATCTCACATTGCCAATGCATCCGTATCCAAACGAGCAGACACCCCATTCTTGGAGTGAAGTCTAGATACAAAAATTTTCTACAGGTTAATCCTCTGTTTCCGAGGAAATAGTGGAAATTAACGTTAACCAAACTTGACAAATGCGTGGGGAAAAGCAACACCCATAAAAATGACTGAAGCACTTAACACTTCGTAGAGTGGCTGTTGTGATCTCAGTGCACAAAAATCAAAACAAATGCTCCTTTTTAGCACCAACTTATTGAACAAATATCTCCCTCTGGAGAATTAGACGAGCAAAATTGCCCTCCAGTAATGTCCAGATATCATCAACAAGTGGACGGCTTGTTTAAACCCCACACAGGGAAAGGGTTTGTGGCGTCCTTTTGTTTAACTACCCCGGCAGCGAGAGCAGAGCATCACGAGGGATTTATTCGGCGGGAGTCGCAGGCTTTTGATAGGCGCTCTCGTATTGCCATTCCCGACCGAAGCGCCTCACTTCAAAGGCATTTCACGTGGGTAACGCTATAGGAGCTCCGGTGGGGGCAGTGGGACCTGCTGCCACCTCTGCGCCGACACCGAAAGTCGGACAGCTGACAGCAAGGGGGACCTATATAAAAACGTAAGATGAATCGCATGCTGCAGCTAGGGAGTGCCAGCAGATATCCGTATGTCTGGCTCTGAAGAGGAAAAGCAGCACTCTATTTTCCCACTGCAAGGGCAGGAAAGGAGAGAGTGTCCAGGGACGGAGAGGTAAAATGAGTTAAATCCTCATTTTCTCTCTCTGTTATAATTTTGTGGGTGGAACTGTCCACATTAGCAAGAGCCGTAGTCCAGCAGTAACCCATTGCTGCTGGGAATCTTACGCCTGCGTTGTAAGTAACTGGGGTTTTTTGCTGTGGACTGGGCAGAGCCCGTGTCCTCCAGGACCCCCTGTGCCTGTGGCGGGGGGTCCTGGCTGGAGGACAGCCGGCCCCGGGGGACCACGCCAAGCGCCGTGCTGGCCTTTCCTCTGCCTCACACCGACCGCGGGAGCATCTCTCCGCCTGCCATTGCTCACTCAAGGCCTCGCAGAGGAGGAAACCTCTTTTCCTCCTCTGACTCACGCTCCTGGCTTGTTTCTGCTTGTTTTGGTTCAGCGCGTTTGCAAGCGACGGTGCAGGGCCCGCTAGCCCGAGGGCTCGCTGGCCAGGCCGAGGAGCGGGAGAGCGGCACAGGCCGTGCTCAGTCTTACAGCAGCGGGAACAGCCGGCGGGGCCTCGGCCCCTGCGCCCTGCCCCATAGACTGCGGGGTCCTGCCAGCACCCCGTGCCCCATCGGGGCTGCGCTGTGATTTCTAACCTCATCCCTTGTTCTTCAAAGGGAGAGCGAATTAATGGGGGCAGACAGCAACAGAGACTGCTGGGCGTCGCAGGAGACGGGCAAAAGCTGGCACCGTGCTGCCTCGTGGTATAAGGAATGAAAGTTTCCATTCTTGATCCTCATGTACATCTGCAAAATTGTCAATCAATGCCAGGTTTGTTGCACAAGAAAACGTGAGAAGAGCTCGCTGCTACGTTCCCAGCAAGCAGCCTTGTGTAAGCGCTCTGCTTCTCATACTCCGCTCCTTGCTCAGTCGAGGAAACACGCTCCTCTTTGGCAGCGGCTGGCATCCCTTGCACAGGGCTCAGCCTCCTCCTGCTTTCTGAAAAACGGTGCGGCAGCTTTTCCTCCTTCCTCATTTTCTAGGCTATATTGCCATGAAAGTGGTGCCCACTTTACCTAGTGGATTAAAAGGAGTGATTTTGAAGCACCCAGAGCAAAAGGGGTTGCTTGGTTGTTCCCACTGTAGAAACAGCCTGGACAGACACCAGCACCCAGCCGTGGGCTGGTCCTATCATGTGCCACGGGGCATTTATTTATCGTGTCATCGCTTCTCATCTGGCTCTGGCAATTGCAGCATAACTGACAGGAGAGGCAGGCTTTTTTTCCTTGAAGAAAAAAAACCGTAGAGTCCCTCGTGGTTTTTCAGCCTCCTTTAATGCTACCTGCACCCAGCATGAGTTCAGTAATAAGAGAGAGAATTAATCCTGAGATCAGCACAATTCACCAGGGTATTCTTCCATTTATTTTTGGAAACTGGTACGTTACCACACGTGCATCCTTTTTCCTTAAATCACAGCAAAACCTCTGCACATGAGGGAGAACATCGCGTTTTAACTTATCAGATCAGAAAACAAGAAATGACTCCTTGTGAAAAGGTGCAAGCAGGCAAGGCGAAAATGCAGCGAGAAAGCAGCGAGAAAGCAGCAAGCTCCCTGCCTTTTACAAGGTTAGCACGAAAAAAATGTTAACGTTTTAAATGTTTTACTCAGCTAAATAGGAATAAGACGCACCAAACGGAACTTTTTTTCAGATGGCATCACGTACAGTGAGGTACCAGCCAGCCTCATGGATTTTGGTAACAAGGGATGATCCTTCTCCCACACCTTTTTGCTTTAAAATAATTGACGTAGTTGAAGTGTCTCTCCTTTTATACTCATAGTTGCAGTCTGCAAATGATTATACAGGAAAATCAAGTTGTTGCGGGGGTTTTTTTTTCTGGGTCTGGATAGGAAGGAGACCTTTGATCTAAGGCAATATCAAAGTCCCTGGAAAAGAAAGTTTCCCAGATTTAGGGAGCACAGAACTTACAGCGTGGAAAACATTTTATATGTGAGCGCCAGCAGTTCTCAGACAATGACAAAATATGAATCCAGAATAGCACAAAACAAGGGTGCTCCCTGCAACGAAGCCGACCAGCCTGGAGAAGCTATTCTGGGGACCGTAAAGTACACATGCTCAGACTCGGGGGCCGGCAATATCTCTGAAAGTCAGCCTCCGGGAGACTAAATTTGGATACCCAAAATTAGAGGCCGTTTTTGAAAATATGAGCCTGGGTGGAAAATTTTGCGCTGCACATAAGCAACATGCCGTTTTCACAAGCTTATAACAACTTATTCCGAAGCCAGCGTTTCTTCAAATACGACAAAACCACCCCTCTTCGGTCAGGATGAAGTTATTTGACTAGTCAGAGTTCACAAACTAAGGCAAACATAAAACCCAAACACAAACAGTTGCAGAATTATAGCCTGGTATGTGAAAAAACAGTCACCTTGTGCTCGGCGAGCTCAAAAAGACCTTCACCAAGAAATGTTTTTCAAAGCAGCCCCAGAGAAACAGACCTTAAATTTGCTCAGCTGATGCACTGTTGTTTTTCCTTGGGGAACTCTGAGCTGCATGGGGCACCACGGCTTTCCTCCTCCTGGAAAACCAGCCTCCGAGGGCATTTTTGGAGGTAGAAGCCGCACTGTGGGAAACCCAAACCCCCTCACATCGGGATGCAGCCCCAGAATGGCAGCGGGTGATGCGGGGCGACTTGGCCCACGGCAGAGTCAGCGGGGAACGGCTTCGGCCACCCTGCGCCTTAGTCCCTCGCAGACGTCACCTGCGGGAGCCACAGCGATGTCCCACACCGGCACTTCTGTCCTTCCCACACAGGCAGACAGCATTTCCTTACTCAGACACATGAAATATTTAGGGCAGATTAATCAGCTCCTAACTACGGGTAAGGTACCGAGCTGATTGCTAAGAAGACACTCTTCTGTGTGACTATGTAATACGTACATTGTGCGACAGTATGGACCTGTGACAGCTCGCTCTGCTGTTGCCATTACCCAGCATCTCTCTGGCACTGTCACCCAGCCGCAGTTTCAGTTACTGACATTTCCTTAATCATCCTTCCTTTTTTTTATTTCTCGTGTTTCTCTTACTTTGGTTCCAGGTAACAGGAACAATGTCATATTGTTCGCTTACATTTAATTTGCCTGTATTTACCCCCACATAGTTTGTACAAAACCAGTCTCTCAATTCTTCCCTCAGAGAGTTAACACTCAGGCTTTCTTCAATTTCTTTTGACCCCTACTATAAAATTCAATTTGATGAATTATTTATGTCTGGAGCTCCCCAAGGAATTATCATTTGCATCTTCTATAGTTTCTGCCTGTCACCGCCTATTACCGAATTACATCAGCTGGACAGCAGCTGCCAGTAAGCAAACCAGGTTCCTCCTCCGCCTTGGCTTTTTGCATCACCCAACGGACTCAAACCAACCAGCTCCTGGAGCAGGTTATTTTACAAGCCTGCTCCCTTGCCCATTTTGGAGGTTAAAGTTGGGTTGATTTTATTTCCTTATAACCTTGGTATGAAAGGAAGCAATAAAGAAAAAAACAGATGCTGCTACTTCTGTGCATTTAGGCGGGCAAATACTGCCAAACCCCAAATCTATCCCCGCCTCAGACCAGAATACAGTTGTACCTG
This sequence comes from Sagittarius serpentarius, assembly GCA_034782735.1. NCBI lineage: Eukaryota > Metazoa > Chordata > Aves > Accipitriformes > Sagittariidae > Sagittarius > Sagittarius serpentarius. The sequence continues at coordinate 1,722,916 of JAVKLA010000062.1, read as the reverse complement.
GCTATGCTCACTGTCAAGTAGAAACAACTGTATTCTCCTAAACTGACTGAATTCAAACATCATCTTCAGGAAGCAAACGTACTCGCAGGCTCCCTAAGCCCTCCTTGAAAAACAAAGCAAACCCTTGGGTGTGAGTATTTACTTATCCCGCAGTGGGCCTTGGTTGCCATCTCCTCAGTCATTCATCCAAAGCCAGACCGCAACACTGTCATATTTTCCAGCCACCACAAGAAATGGGTTCTTCTGGGCTTAAGGTCCTTATTGTTAGATCTTAGAGCAATTAAAAGCTTCACAGAAGCCCTTTGAACATGACTTCTAATCCACCCCGGCAATAATAAATGTTTATGTGTATTAAGCTAAACAGGCAATGAAATCTTCATAGGATGGGAGTTTTAGTCAGATATAACCTCTGTGTACAGAAAATCCACATGTAGACCTCTTTCATCTGTTTAATGGAATTTTTTTCAGTGAATTTTCTGTGTGTCTGAAAATGAAAGTTCTATGCAAAATTTTTGCAGTGTTTTCAGTTCCACATTTAAATTTACTTCCTCTGGCTTCTTTCATTTTTAATCTGCTTTCTCCCTCTCTCCAGGTTCCTGTGGCAAAATAACCGAGTGCCAAAAAGGAAAGAAAGAAAAAATTGTGAAGCGTGGGAAGAAAAACAAAAGCAAAACCTAACACTTAAAAGTTCAAGCTTTTTGACAGTATTTCAAAATAAATATTCAAAATGTGTTTGAAAAATGTTTTTTCCAGCTTTAAAGCAGCCATCCATAATACCTCCTTGCCCTTCCGCTCCCTGTATTCTCTTAGCTTGTCCAGGAAACTTTGTATTGAAGGAAAGCACAGAAACAATTCCAAGCAGAAGTCTTTCTTTGCAAGAAAACTCCATTCTCCTGTACAGGAGGGAGTTCACTGTTAAACAGAATGAAAAGAATGGGCACTAAAGACTTACACTGAGCTTCCTCCCTGGTCATCGATGTGGGCTTTGATTTGTTTAGGGAAATCCCTACATTTGGCATGCACACCGTACAGAACAGCTAGCACCACGGGTCAATACAGTCTAAACTTACCACCTCTGAAGACACGCCTTCAAACCTTGGCTGAAACTCCTTAGTGAATCCTACTGCAGCCCGCAAGTTGGCACATCCAGCCCCTCTCACCAGCTGCAACCCTTCTGAGTGACACAGAAGTGGGAACTGGCAGAGGCAGGGGCCAGCCTGTATCTTGCTTTCTCATGACCCGTGATAAGAGCATGCCCCATGAAGTGCAGTCTCATTATTAGTTCTTCACAGGGACTAAATTCTCCCCAGCAATTTTAAGTATTCCCCGTTTTCCACGGCTGCTTTATTATTATCATCTTCCTTCTTTGTGCCTTTTCAAGGGAGTAAGAACAGTGCACCTGAGTGCTCCGTGTAAGACGTTTCGATGCAAGATGGCCAGGTATGGCACAACAGTACCACCACATCTGGCCTGATGTCTCTCCATGATGTAACTCTCAATTAAGTGTGCAGAAAACCTAGATTTTTGTTTCAAATCATACTGTTTCACACGGTTTTGATAACACCGAGGACTCTGAACACTCAGAAAACCTTAGCAATATTGACACATGTCCTGAAAATTCATTAGTCTAGAATTTAAATCTGCTTTCTTTTTCTAATCTGTTCCTTTTAAGTTCACATGAATTGTTCTCCGGATCTGGGGTTTACAACATGCTTCTTTCCAGATATAGCTCTGAGACTAGAAACTTTTATTTCAGTAAAAGGTGAGAAAATGTAACTGTATAATAACAATCCTAGGAGCGAGGATTTGAGGAAAAACACCAGCTGAAGTCATGAGAGCTGGCACCAAAACATCTTTGCTATTTTTTTTGGCGTAACAGTAACACCTTGATACATCAGCGTTGATTAGAGCCAACTGCATCACATCCTGAAACGTACCTTTGAAAAATGAATGCGGAGCATGATTATTTTTTCTTACAGTCACACCATTCCTAACGTTTTCCTAAAAGCTCCAGCTTCGCAAATTACATATACTCATGAGAATCACGGCGTTTCATTTCTCACGATAAGGTGATGGAAAACTAATAGAACAAAGTCAAGCAGTTAGAGACCAGCCAAGAGAAATTTTGCTGTAACTTGCGTCCCATCAGCTGTAGGCGGCAGAAGGGAGGAGAGGCGGGGAGCAGCCAAAGGACTGAGGAACGGCCCTGAGCTGTCGGGGTGACACAGAGGAGAACAATCCTGGGATGTACTGGGTGAACTACCAGGGTGGGCAGGGAGAGGTATTTTTCACGCTGTACATCTCCCCGGCGGGACCGCAACCAGAATGCCATCCGCAGCTCTAACAAAGCTGAACTCAAGCTAGAACAGGTGCAGAGACCTAGTGGGATGGGAATGGGGAGTTAGTTTTACTGATGAGACAAATATAGCTTAATAGGGTTAGCCTAGCAAAAGAAAGGCTGAGGGGGATATGATTACACTTTATAAATACATGCCCAAATACCAGCAAGGCTGAAGAAACATTCAAGCTATAAGACAATGTTGGCACAAGAACAAATAGCATGAAAAAAGTCATCAACTATATTAAGCTAAAAGCACATTTGTAACCATTAGAGAAATGGTGGTTTGTAACAGTCTTCCAACAGCAGCAGTAAGCGCTAGTAAACTACCCTATTTTTATACCAGAAAAATAGTAAATTTCTGTAAGGGATTTTATGACACGGTATCTGCTGTAACAGTGGGCGTCCCTGAGGCTCTACGCTCCTAGAAAGGCTCTGCTTGTCATGGCTGGAAGGCAGAAAAAAGAAACGTGAATGTAAACCCTGAAAGCTGAGATCCATGAAGGCAATTAAACAAAAGTAAACAGGTAACTTTTTTTTTTTAATCTCCTGGGTTTATGTGGCTTAAATCTGTTTTCTTAATACATAGGGTGCTCATGGTTCAAGCACTGATACCCAAGTCAAACGCAGTAGAGGGCTGAATGGACTCCAGTGAGAAGAAAAAAGTGATCCTTTGTTTACTGCTCATTGCCCTTTGCAGCATGCTGTCACTCCAACCTGCCCATCTACGGAGAGGCTGGCTCATGAGGATTTCCTCAGCTTTGGCCAAAAGGGGCATTTGTCCGCCCAGCACTGCCAGACCCACCTCAGCCAAGGGAAAACCAAGAAACTGGGAACAAAGAGTCTTCTCTTGATCCCCTGCTACAGCTGGGGATGGATTATGAGCCCAGCTCCTTCCTGGTCAGAACATCCCGGGTGCCTGTTAGGCCACAGTTTCGTCAGAGGAGAAAAAAAACCTCCTTTTTTATCTCCTCAAAGCCCAACAGCAGCCGTCTCTCTCCTGTTTCTAATCTTGCCCAAGTGAGCCCACTCTAGAGCCACCTTTTTGGCAAGCAAGCCAAGCGGCTTCTACTGGGTGGGGAAAGGTTTCTGCTTCACGTCCTCCAAAGGCAGAGGCACGCTTGCCTTCAGCTTGATTTCACGCACATTTCATTCACAGGCTCTGAAAAGGCTACCAGCACCGCTGCTCCTACACAATAGATCCTAAATAACTGCAGGGGTAAGTATTTCACTGCAGGCCCTTGGAGTGCAACCCTCTAACTCCTGTAGAGTCATTGGCCATAAAGGTAATTTGCCTGAGTCAGGACCGGAGGAAGGAGGAAGTTTGGGGTTGAAAGGTATCTGCTGCGAGAAGACATCAGCGCGCCTTGCTGGCAGCTCTGCCTGCACTGATTTGCTGCAGGCAGTTCTCAGTCAACATATGAAGAGCACTGGCAGGAGCTACCTCCTAATTATAAATCATTTAGTCAACCAAAATACAGTTCCTCAGCTACGCAAAGATCTCATTTCTTCTCAAGAGCCTTACATGGAAAAAAAAATGGAAATGCTGTAGCAGGAGGAGGGAAAAACTTTATTTAAAAGTGACAAAAAATGAAAGCTTCAGGATCCCATTTGTGGTGTAGCTTACAGCAACTTAGGTACTTGTCAAAGCTAATTAAGACAGGCCATCTGCAAACGCTTATGATTGGAAACATTCCCCCCCGCCGTGCCAGCAGTACAGCGTGTTACAGCCTCCTCACATCCCACCCTGACAAGCGCTACGCTGCTTTGCCTGACGCTACCGGTCCTGGGGTAGGGAGCGCTTCCCTCTTCCTGCAGCGCGACAGCGCGTTACCTGAGCATCACCCCTGGGTTCCGCCGTGCAGGAAAGGGCAGGAGAAGCGTCCCTGCCCCGCGCACACCCTGGGGACAGGAGCACCCCGTGGGGAGCAGGGCCAGTGCCACCCTTGCGCACGTGCACAGCTCCTGGGCCCCAGCCCGCTCTCAGGCCAGCTCCCACCCTGCTGGGTACTCTGTGGCAGCAACTTCACCTTCAAAGCACCGTACTAGCAGTTCACTGCCTTTGGCGAGTGATTTGCAGGCGGAGCTGCGGGCAGCGACAGGCTAGCTCGGGAGGAACGAGGCCTGGTGGTCCACCACAACATGGCGGACAGATGGGTGCTGGCAGGCCTGGGAGGTGGCCGTGGAGGAGCCGGTCCAGCCGGGCAAAGCAGCTCACAGGACTGACACCCTTGGTACGCAAATGGTTCGTTTCTCTTTAGCAATGCTTTTTTTTGTTGTCCATGAAGTGTTCTTTGTACCCTGAGGAAGCCAGAAGGGCTGGAAGCTCGCAGGGTAGGCAGGGCCACCAGCCCGGGGCTCTACTGGGCAAAGCTGTCCCCTCACAGACCTTTGGAAAGGTCTTTCAGATCTCTAAGGCCATTGTGGAAGTGTCACAGTTGGATGTGACGAGTAGCAGGATGTGCAGAAATCCATTTTTATTCTAGCTGTGGGCTTTACAAACTCTGCCTTGGCCTCAGGATTTCTTTCTGAGCTGACGTTTATCAACCCAGTCTAACTGCATGGACTCACGCTTTAATCCCAAAGGAGAAATTTCAGTTGCCAAGCAGGATAAGCTACGAAACAGCTCTCCCACTGGTGAAAGTCCACTTCAGAAAACGTGACAAGGACCACCTGTCCTTCGGGTGACATCCGCCTCCTGCTCACCCAGCACCCTCTGCCTCCGGCAGGAACGTTGAGGTTCGCCCCGCGCGTCCCGCCAGTGAAACAGGGACTCCAGCGGCGAGGGTGGGCTGTGACGTCCGCGTAACGCAAAGACGTTGGGCTGACACTGAACCTTCAAAGAGGCAAAGGGAAAACGAAGCCACGTCTCTTTTCTTTGTAAAGCACTACAAAGAATGCCTGCAGAGTTTTTGGTTTCGTCTTTCAAAGAGTCATATATATATACACATATATGTACACACATACGTACATATATATATACAGGCTGTACACACACGCACATTCTTTAATTTTAGGTCCTACTCATCTGTCAGGAGATATTAGAGTACATCTCTATACCTAGATGGCTTGAGCAAAGTATATTTGTAGTGTCTGCAAGCACCCCACACACTTGGGGAAAAAAAAAATTTAAATGGGGAATTTTTACTGCCAAACTGAAGCTGAAATAAAAATCTTAATATTCTCTCTTTATTCAGATCATTTTTATTAAATTAAAGAGGCCTTACTAAATAAATCAATACTATACTTGAAAACTGAGTTTGCCCAAAAGTCTTTATAACACAATTGTCAATTGCTTTTCTTTTCTGCTTGGTGGACGCTTCTCTCACACATTATGTCTAATCAAGGTTTAATACTTCACTGCAATGCTTTGCATCTAAGCAATCTTACACGAGATCTGTGAGTGCTATGCACGGGGCACTGTCAGGTCAGACAGTCGCTAAATGAACCTCTGGTTTTCCCAGCGCCAGTGTTAGTTATAAAGTAATACGTTACAGTGTGCAGCTACTCCAGACAGTATCTTTAGGTACGTAAGGTATGCATAGTCATGTCCAGCTTGCAGATAACGAAAGCAAAGCAAAGCAATGAAAACACAGTCTATAAAAAAGGGAAAACAGTTCCCACTCTGTTAGCAGAAAGACTGTGTCTGCCAGCTCCCAGGGTGTTTCGCAGAGCTCCCAGCCCCAGAACTCCTCCGCAGAACCTCTCCCTAGCTCTAGCTCTACCCCAAACTTTCTCCAAAAGGATGTCATGAGCTTGCTTTTGTAGTCTCTTTTCCCCCCTCAAAGAGATGGACGCAAGCCATTTCATTCTGCAGCACTTGGCATTTCTGCTGAACTTCATGCAGAAGTTAAAAGAGCAAGGTTAGCGGCTGCTGTGGAGACTGGAATGCAGCAGCTGGAGGTGAATATGCATTCTCTGTCTTTGGAGTTTGGTACTAAGCTAGACTTTCTGTTTATTGTTAGGGAAAAAAGCTAAAGAAACATTATTTTTGCAGTACTCCCTGTCCCAAAGAGCTCGACAGTCAGCAGAGATCCAAGACTCACCACAGCCAGAGGCCAGAAGGCACTTCTTAAAAACAAACAAATGAACAAGCAAACAAACAACAGACAAAATCAAATAGGGAAAACCACACAGAGAAACCCCAGCTCCAGGAGTTGCAGAGGATTTCTGTGAAGGAACAGAAAGTGGCTCCATCAAGGCCACTCTTCCTCTGCTAATGCGTATCTGATGGCTGGGAGACGTCTAGTAGCAGGTACTTGAGAGAAAGACAAGGAATGTTCTTCCTTTCAGGAACATTAAAATATAAAACACAAGACTATGCTAGCAGCATAACAGCATTATAAATCACGTTTTTAAAGAAACGCGTAATAATGTTTTTAAAGTTCTAGCTAGAGAAAAGACCCTTTAATGTTATCCTTTAATTACTAGCATACAGTTCAAAACGACAGGCTCTCAAAGAAAGATATTTTTCCACTGAAATAACAGGTTATCAATGGTTTTCAGACACGGAGATGCATTTAAGCCTTTCCCAATCTCAACTGGGTATCGCCGAAATTCTTGAACCTTCACTGAACCCAGGAAAGATCATGCTTACCTCAAACTTGGCCCTATTCGTCTCACGGGTATCTTTTTTTCCCCTCTAAATACCAGCTCCTGACCACAGGCAGCCCTACACAGATACTTCCCTTAGTATTTACCTGCTTTTTCATACTCAGGTTCTGAGGAAGAGTAAAATTCATGCTAGATCTTTCAGCAAGTAAATCTTAAAAAAATGGGACAAGATGGTATTTTTAAGAAAAGCAGCAGCACCTAGAAGTGAGTAACACGGTACCTGATCATAATTACACTTCTCGCATTCTTTACTTGGTTTGCTGTAAAAACAAGAGACGCACAGCTGACACGTGAAGCCAGCCACGGCTTCTTTGCAAAAGGAGGTACTGTGGAGATAACGGCAAATACAGACCGTCATTCAGGGTGGGGTTCCGAGGGCCCCATTTCAGACAGGGTTGGAGACCAAGGAGGGAGCAGAGCTGGCAGAGGACAACGCAGTTTCCCCACCAGCTACTGGGAGTCTCGGCAAATGGCACAGGCCAAAACCCAGCTTCCAGACAACTGCAATCAGGCGAGGTGGCCCCTACCCTTCTTCAAATGAAAAAAAACAAACGTGACAGAAGCGCACAAGGGTCGGCAAGAGGGACAGATGGCTGGAGGAGAGGGTGAGAGACAGATTAGAAGGAAAAGAAATCCGTAAGAAAAGCTAAAATAACTTTAAAAAAAAAAAGGCCTTTGTCCTCAGAACACAGTAATTAACAAATAGGCTTTAATCCACAAAGATGTAATTTTTGGCTTTGCTGCTCTTTGGGGCTGTGAACTGTGTTTATCTATATTTAATCTTGATGGGTTTTGTGCTCTGGAATCTCCCAACTATACTGAAAGGGCAACACTAAAATGCAGTTAAAATCCCTTGATTTCAGGCTGGGCTCACCTGAATCAGCAAGTTTTTCAGTGAAACTGCTCTGGGTGTACATCGACATTGCCAAGAAGAGAATGTGGCCGATTACTCACAAGACAGTTCTGCGCTGAACAGTGAAACTACTCCGGATGTGTATGTGAACAGAATTCAGCTCAGTTTAGCCTACCAGCTTTGTGTAGTATGTTCTCGTTATCCTGGGACTTTACAAAGTCTGACAAGTTCTGAAAAGTCAGCCTGGCTCAAAAACTAGTGCAGAAGTCTGGGCTTTTTTAAAGCAGTTTTAAGAAAAAGAATACACATTGCACCTTTCTCACTCAAGTATTTCTTATATAATCAGATCTATTTTTATTTTTAAAAATCTTTTAAAAACCGCTAAAAAAAATTAAAACACCCATGCAGGCAAAATTCCTGCCACAGATGTTTTCTCTCGAGTACGGGGCAAATAAAAATACAAAATGTATTACTTTTTAAATCCTGAGAAGAACTTCAGAAACCTCAGGGCAAAAGCAGCCTTTGGGCAATATTCAAGGCTGTCAGGACACATCAAGCAGCAGCAAAGTCATCCTCCAGCGACGGGCAGTTACTATATACAGACACCAGTAAGCACGCTGGGGGACAAAGGCACTGCTGGCGCTGACTTCAGCAGGCTAGGAGAAGGCCTTCCCATCTTTAAGAAATGCCAGCACTGCACGGGCTTTCTTTACGACCAGAAAAAAACCCAAACTACAGAGGAGAGAAGTAAAGTAGGACATAAAATTTTATTCTGAAATGATCTCTGGCCACAACAATAAAATGTAACAAATATTCACTAGAACAGTCTTAACTCCTGTCATCAGCTGTACAATACATACAGTATCATAAAACTGGCCACTAGGATTAAAACCCACTACAACATCTTTAATGTTAAGTGGCAACAGCAGCATCTCACAGAAAGTTATACATACATATATACACAGTCCACATTCAATCGTTTTTCACGTTTTCAGTACACACAGTTGCAGCATATTACAGTCACGTGTCTAAGTCGTTGCCCAATAAAAACCCAAGCTACTGCTTAGACGTTAATTGTAGCAGTTGAACTGAGTAATTACAATTTGTAGCAGAGATGTACAAGCTCCTAGAAACAATAATTCACAAATGTTGTTTTATTTAAATGCTACCATAGCATTAAACTGGGCAATATTCTAATCTTTGCTGACTGGGAAAAGAGTTCTTTTTTATACTTATCACAAGTATTATTGATGGAAAAAAAACACTAAAAAATGGAAAGCATTAAATTATGCACACTCTTTCCTAAAGATTCTAATATTGCCCGATGCTACTTATGTCTAAAGTGTTTTCAACATTCCCATGAAGTCATTTATAACTCCAAACCACCCACCAAGTTAAAAGTGGCTTAAGTGCCTTGCACCCAAATTGTAAAAATCCCTGGCCACCTTTATAAGAGCCAGGCACATATAAAAGGAATGCACTTTGGTTCATACCAAATGCCCTGGGATTAAATCACACTATAAAACTAAAGAGTTTGAGGTAAATTTTTACAAATACAGTTGATTTCCGTCTAGTGTCACCATAACAAAAATTTATTTAAAAAGAAAAAAATCAATTTGATGTTAAAGTACAACCAATGAGGAAGGGCCATCTTTAACCCCTGAATGAGACGTACTACAGGAACAGAGCGTCCTCGCCACCCTAGCAGTGTGATTGCCTTATTGTTTCTGTTAAGGCCTCGACCAGCTACAGGATGTTTTAAGACAGGTATAGCATTTAAAAATAGATTTCATCCCTATTATCCAGTATTCAAAGGGTTAAAGAGGCCAAGATGCATGCCCTACAAGGAGGCATTTGTAACAAAAGGCACATTGTTAACACCAAGGGCACAATCCATCCTCTATTGTTAATCTACACATCTTGCATCACTCTGTTGTTCCAATACACTTAAGTGGTAATGAACACTCCAGCGGTGCAAGAAACTGAGCCAAGGGAGACTGCAACCAAAGACAACACTGTGCCATGACCAAATCTGAAAATAGCTCAGACATCCCCAGACAATGGTAACATGTGAGACTAAGCACTGTTTCCAAGCCAACTTCTATCAGCCCAATTATCAGAGCCCTTGGAAAAAAATCACATCAAAGCAAGAGGCAACGTCCTTTCCCTTCCTCCCTCCTTTTTTACAGGTATAAATAAGCTACAATAAAAAGCGGCTACATCACTTAAAAACTTTGATGTAGCTGCTTCTTTAGTATAGAGGAAGTTCCACTGTATCTGGGTTAAAAAAATAGTTCTGCACACTGTATTTTGGCCTTAAAGTTTCCGGTAGCATTTATGAAGAAGGTGGATCATAAATGCATTATTGGCATTAAGAACTGGTTACATGAAAAACAAAATTTAGTGGGTTTAGCCCATTAATGACCCATGAACATTATAAATGTTTTCACCTTGAATTGCCACGAAAGGCAGGAACATGTATCAATGTTCCCTTTAAAATACATTAAGGGAGACAATTCTTCTTCCGCCCCTAACATAAGCATCCCTATTTCTTAACTTTTGCAGGAAGAGTTAAGGTAGAAAAGAGTGGTAAAGCCAAGTAGGTGGTGGAGGAAGTAAAGATTCCCAGTTACTGCAGAAAAATACACACAATACTGTATTCCCACAGTCATGAGAGTTAATTTTACATGAAAATTAATGTATCTCTTCTCCAGACTTAGAATTTACTGACCATAACTTACTGGATATTCATATTCCAAAAGCCACTTTTCTTAGCTGTATTTCATTTTTAACATGATTTCATACATGTTTACATATTGCACTTACACACACTGTATAAAGTTGTGAACATTTAACACTAAATAATTTAATTTGACTAGAGGCAGGAAACGACCTTTTAAAAAAAGTAAGGAAAATGGTTGATTGATGCTCTAATTTTTACAGTTATCAATCAACAAATACCATCCTCTACTCAGAAATTATTTTTGGAGCTTCTTTAGGTGTTGACTTTTTGGCAAGAAGTTAAGCGATATGTTTCCTGAGAATTCTGTCATTTTGCATTTATATCCCTCCCCAAGTCTTACATTAAATTAAAAATAAACCAACCAACAAAACAAACAAAAAAATTAAGCTGTAAGTGGTAAAGTAATGAATATGAAGGAGAACTTAACCGGAAACTTTCTTGGCCTCTCAGGGGACCATGCTTTAAGTATTTTTCATAATTTGTACAAGTAACTAAAAAATCTGTGCATATAAATGTTGCTTGTAGTAAAGTTATTGAGGTTTAATGCAATCCATTCTACTATGTCTTGTTCTAACATCCATAAACCCTTCTAGATTATGGTCTACTTTGTTTAAAATTCCCTTTTTCTATGTTTTATACATCCAATGTAGACCACAGCCATTGTACGTGATGGAATACGGACCTTGGATTTCAAACTGTTCCTGTTGAAAACATGCTACAACGTGTGAATATTTCTCTCACAGGTCTAGATACTATTCCTCAGTGAAGACCATCTTCCTTCCATGAATGCAGTTAAAAGTAAAAAAGAAAAACCAAGCATTAGCACACACACACGTGAACAAATCTACATGTCTAACTGTTCCTTCGAAGTTAATTTTCAGCTACCAGTGACAAAGATTAAATCAAATTCCAACCGTTTCCCTTTCCTTTAATAATTCTCCTTTATTAGAAAGCATCTAGGATGTGTCTCCCAACTGAAAAGCTTTCCACCGAGGATCTTCCCATCTACAGTTACGCTGTCTAAGGTGAAGTACTTTTCTACAGCAAGCAATGTAGTAACATAGTGTTTGCCCCTACATGCAGATTTGATCTGAAGCGTAAACGTACCACAGAGGTCACAGTCACTCAAACTTTGTCAGAAGAAATAAAAGCAATCTGTGAAATCCATGTAGTATAACAGTCTGGAAGTTATAGTATAAAACTGACAGAACGAGCACTTCTGTCTTTTTCAGGGAGACCAAGCTGTACATTCGGAGAGAAAAGAAAACAGGAGAGGGGGCGCGGGGGAAGAGAAGCCCAGTGTGAATGCTCAATATTATACACCTGAAATGAGTCCAGAATATTTTGCTTTACCCACTCATCAGTCACTTTCAGGTTTAGAGGAACAGACATACTTCCATCTTCATTCTTTCTGAGACTGCCCGTTCCTCTCACTCTACCACACGGCATGCAAGGTAAGAGAGTCATTTTAGCCCTGGAAGTTCTTATTTTTTGCATTATATTTAAATGCTTGTTAAGCAAAAAACATTGCTTTTGAATAGAGAAAGCATTCCACAGGATGTGACCGTATCATTAGTGATACCACTACTTTCTCTGGGCTACCATACAGAAAATGACAATATAACATGCTATGGTTCCACTTCAAATTACAAGTTTACAGGTGCTTAACTCTATTTCTTTGAGTATTCTCCCTGGAGTCCAGTCAGGCATAAGTGTATTTGCAGAATGAAAACCCATACCCATAAAATCCAAAAGGTAAAGTCTTACAAATTTACCCCAGGTTAAACCTAGTATGAACCATAGAAGAGAAAGGTTAATACCTTTGACACCACGCTGCAATGCATGACAGTCATGTTGTAACCAGTGGCCTGCCACTGATGTTTATTACTGTGTCACACTAGTTACAGTAAGGCTAATTGTACTGTAGAAGACAAACATTTTAAAAAATAAGTATAAAAACTTAAAGCATTGTCCCCATGTTTTTATAAAAACAAAATCAACATTTCTTACATTTAAAATGAGTGCTGAAAGATACAAATGAATAAAGTTATTGAGCAAATAAAAATGTATATCTGAGCTACTTTTTCATACAAATAAGGCTCAGCCACATTGTATCTCTCATACTAACAGCATTGGGTTTTTCAAACTCAGCTAACGAGTTTTGGCAACACTGTTCTTTGCTGAATATTCCCATTGGCATCTGTCATCTGTGCCAAATTAGTCCTCAGTTTTGAAGCTGAGCTTGAAGTCGGAGGTAACTTGGAAATCGACGTTATAGCACCAGTGCTCTCTGTAATTCTCTTCGCCGAGGCCTTTTCCCCAGTTGGAGGCTTTGGCAACCGTCTCCTTAGCCAGGGATGCCGCAAAGCCTGGCTAGGTGTCATGCGGATAGCAGGATCCCATTCTAAACACTGTTTTAAGAAGTCAAGGAACAGGGGATCATCACATCCCTTTAATGCATTACCCCATTCTCTGCTCTCTGGTGGGCCACGTAGTTTTCCCCTCCGAGAGCGTCCACCATTAAGTATTACAGAGCCATCAGACAAGGTTGTGATGCTACAATAGCGGGGATAACCCTTAGAGCTCACGAAGTTTTTGGCTCGCTTGGATGAATCTAAGAGTTTTGGAGAAGGCATGCCCAATAGCTCAATCATACAAGCCAGCTGGTCTCCTTCATCTTCTCCAGGTAAAAGTGGATAACCGGTGAGAAGCTCTGCCAGAATACAGCCCAAGCTCCACATATCTATGGGCATCCCATAACGAGCACCAAGGATGACTTCAGGTGCACGGTAAAAACGTGACTGGATGTAAGTGTAGACACGCTGATGCTCATAACAACTTGAGCCAAAATCAATCACTTTAATACCACTTCTGCCCTGTTGCTTCAACAGAATGTTCTCAGGTTTAAGGTCACAGTGAATGATTCTGTTTTTGTGCAAAGCATCCAAGCACTGTAAAATTGAGTGGGCAAACTTGCGGACCAAAGGCAGGCTAAAGCCCTGAAATTTGTTTTTCTTTATTAATTCATACAGGTTCATGCTCAGCAATTCAAATGTCATGCAGATATGGCTGCGGAATGTGAAGTTTTCCAACATGTGAATAACATTCATGTTGTTATCCTTATCCTGCTTCCAGAGATGCTCCAGGATCTTAATTTCTTCCGCAGCTTGGCGGTGGAAACGTTTTTCATTTCTCACCATTTTTAGTGCCACATGCTGATGCATCTTGTGATCGTAGGCCTTCACCACCTGCCCAAAGCTTCCTTTCCCTATAACTTTCAGGACTTCATACCTGTACGCAATATGATCATGGGGTACTTGTATATAAGACCCTTGGTCATCGTCATACCCGCAATTGTTTGAACCACCAATCACACCTTGCCGCTTCTTTGCATTTGGACCCAAAAAGTATATTTCAGGGTAGCTAAAAATCTCATGATGCTCAAAAGCTGTTAATTTTTGCATGTATTGCTTCATTGCCTGCTCTGGTGTCATAACGGAGGCTTTCGCCTTCCCCGTTCCATCTGTAGTCTTTAAAGAGCTGGAGCTCCCTTGTCGTCTGTGAGCACTCTCTGACTGTCTGTCCTGAACCACTGGCAATCCAGATTTGCCTAGCGCTGTAAGTCCATTTGGCTGTGTCGTCAGAACTGTCCTCTTGTTACTATTATCTTCAAACAGCTGCTGAACCTGGATTTGTCCGTGGCTACCAACATGGAGGTGCTCATTCATTGTGTGCTTACTGCCTCCAACCTAAAATCGAAAATAAATACATACCCAGTTAACAAGAAAGGCATGAACTCTATGCTTCACCATTCATCCTGCAACCCGCCATCTGCCTAAATCACCTCAAAACTAAGTATTTTCTTAGCAGTCAGCTGTCTACAGATAATCTAAAAAAATACAGCACGTATACTGTGATACTGCTAGATGCTATTAAATTTTCCAGATCCTCGTTTCTCAAATGCCACTTTCATCACGCTCTAAAATGTCTGCAACAAAGCAATCACAGATGTGCTACAATGATAAGGTAACAACTCCTTCAAGGAATCTTCAAGGCAACAGTCCTGTAACATCAAGAAGTATGCTTGAGGGACCTTAGACTTTACAGAACATAGCAGCAATTTTATTGATGCTGGAGATCAATATATAATGCCTGCTAGAACTCACATGGCTTAGGCTGTCCTAGTCACCTTTTCTGAGAAATCAAGATTTCAACTTGTTCCTAAATTTGCTGTATATCAAAAGCTCCAGATACAATTTTAAGCAGTAAGAAATGTGCCGTGGCATGCACAAAGAGCAAAAGAACCAGCACATTTCTGAAGTTCAAGGGATGCCTTTTACTGCTTGCAATTCAGACAGTCACTACTCAGCACAGCATTCAGATCAATGAAGCATAAGCACTAATATCCTTTAGCACTTTCCCAAACCAGTCTTATAATAACTTTTAGCCGAGACGAGATTTGGGGCCTGATGCAGACTTGAATGGAAAGAAAATCTTTGCCTTGAAGAACATACAAGTAACTTTATTTTAAAGCAACGATAACAAGGATTACTAAAGTAGAGGATAATTACTTTGTCTTCTGCCTGGTCTTACACAAACGTGGGAAGAATTCCCCTGCTGTCTCTCCAGCTGATTCACCAGTCTTAATATTTATGCCAGATTACTAACCAAAAGTTCACCGATACTGTCAAACAGATGATCAAGCCAGGGTTGAGAGGACTTTTAATCTGAACCTTATTTTTTCCAGGCAGCTGAGGATAACACATTCCCTGTTCACTTAAGGTTGCTGAAATGAAAACAGAAAATGACAGTTGTGTGCTGTGATATGAGGCAATGAAATCTGTTCTGCAACCGCAGAAGTGCTTCCTAATGAGAAAACCAGGACATGCAATGCAGACTCCAGCATACTTTGTGCCTCTGTTAAGATATCAGTCTGATATGGCAGAAGCATTTTTTTGTAAATTCAGTAACTTGTTCCCAAGGAGCAGCCAGCTGGACATCAGCTTCACCTTTGGATAGTATTTTGAAATTTGCAGCTCTGAAACTCACACAATGTAAGAACAAGAGCTCTCAGGGACTGACTCTGCGGAGACCACTGCTCTTCTGATTCCGTTTTGACTCACGCTGAATAACTGGTCCATTTTATTTCATCATTGCAGTTTGACTGTGCATGTTTATTTGCAAAGCAATTTGGGCTCACACAATGAAACTTCATCAATTTCATAGAAAGCGTTACCACACAATTGCAATTCAGAGCAAAGATATTTGTAACACTGAAGCTCAGTGAAGATATACAGGATATTGACATTAATTCCCTTCCTAGTTTGATGTCTCAAAAGCACCAAGAATTAAATTATCAAGGGGACTTAATGCGCCTATCATGCCTACAGGGAATTCCTTCAGGTCAAGTTTGAAGCGCACTGCAGTAGCAGTTTCCTGAAGGTTGCCCTGATCCTCTATATGAACGGCAGTTACTGAAAGAAAAAAAATTCTGCCCCAAGAGCTGCTAAACGACACATCTCAGAAGAACTGGATCTAGTTGGTAAGATGTGTCGAAGTTCAGCACATGCAGTATTGCAAAACTGCGTAAGTAAGAAATGCACAATGAAGCAGCAGAGTAACTGTACAGATTACAACTGCTCAAGCTAGGAAAATCCAGGTGCAAACATTTCTTCTGGGGCGCTGGCTGAACAAGAAAGCAGAACATAACTGGACAAACTGGGAGTAGACAATACTAACATACAGAAAATAAGGAAGAAAGGGCATAGCGGAGAAAACCATCTTTAAGAATTTCTTAACCCAAGTACTCTTTGCCACAGTTCACATCTTGAATTATTTTTCTTTTCACTTGTCACCTGTTTTCAGAGTTAACTGTTTTCTGTCCTTCCTAAGCACTGCTTCTTTCAGTAGATGTGCTGGGGAGTTCTTCAAACTTCATGTATTTGCTTTGTATCAGGGCATGGGAAAAACCCAAGTATTTATCCACTCTCAACAGGGACTAAAGAGTTCTCTTTCCTAAAAGCATGTTTGCAAACACATTCTAAAGTGTAAACCATGTAGCTCTGCTTCCTGCACCTTCAGGCAGCCTTGTGGTTTCTCCTGCTGCTCACAGGTTGGCTTTTTTTTCCAAGCAGCAGAAAGAAATTATAGCAACATTATCCCAGCTTCACCCCAAGCCCGCAGTGACCGGTTTTGCCAGTTTCAGTCAGCTGCTGCTTGGGAATGCAAATGCAGATGCAGAGAGTAGCACCGGTTTTCTTTGTGGAAAAGAAGACACCAAATTAGCACAGGCTCTGTTCCAAAACCTGTGGGGGAGAAAAGAGTTCACTCTTCTTTCAAAAACCCCAACAGGAGTTTCAGAGCTATCAGACCCATCACAACCACAAAGTCAAAATGAAAAATGGCCCTTCCTCATCTCAGGGTACTGCCTGCACGAGAATCACCACCTCTTCTTCTGTTTCCAGCCTGCATGAGGGTTGGATTCTCACCAGCCCTTTGCTCTGTCTATCTCCTTCTGGCTACTGGGTGTCTGAGACGGCTGTCAAGTTCAGGCTTGCACTGCTTACAAGCTCCACAGGCTTCACCAGTGATGCTGTAAGGTCCTCGAAATGCAACTAATGAGCTTGGGAAGCTACAGAGGACCAGAGCCTTCTTAGTCCAGTACCAAACTCTTCGTCGTACACAGAAGCTCCATCACCCTTTCATCCAAAACCATAAGCCTGAGAGGTTTGTAACGCGGCTCCTTTTTGCTTCTGCAGATGGGCCTGTAAATTCCAGAACCAACAACCTACACAGCTGTCAATGTGCATGCACTTAGGCAGCTTACTTATTACGTATTTTACTGCCTGCGCTCAGACCCATCTACATCTTCAAAGATTTACATATTTTTATAGCCCACATCTTCAAAAAGGTACTGATGCACACATTTCTCCATAAAATATATTGAAATAACAGGTAAGCTTCAACTCAAAGAACTCATCTTCCTGAATCTTCTGGCAACATCAATTACAAAACAGCAAATGTTACAATGGGGTTTTTTTTCCTCTCTCAGTAGTTTTTCATAACTCCAAACTCACTGCTATGATCTTCCTGCAACTCTGGTTTGCTCAGTTTATGGAAGCTGACAGCTATGCCAAAACCCTAACCTTTGAAATAAGAGACACCAGGCAAAACAAAACAAAAAAACCCTCTTTTCTGTGGGGAGTGGGAGTGTTTGGGGGTCGGTTTTTTGTTTTGTTTTCACAAATCGGTTTAGGGACAGAAGCAGAACAGTAACTTACTGTACTTAGACTTACAGACCTGTAACAACAGAGTCCACCCTGCTAACAAGAAGGCAAACTGATTGACAGTTTCTTTGCAGTAACACTCAGCCAATGCAATGGTCTGTTTCGAGACCCTCTACATGACTATGACTACAGGATCGAACACCACAGGAGCGTATACCTCTTCTCAACTGTATCTTCAAAAGCATCAAGACATTATGTAGTCGTACCATGTTCCATCTTTGTAAAAGTCACTTGGTGCGATATTAGCACCCTGTAAAACTATCCAAGACAGACACACACTTCAGCTATATGTTATCATTTTATTTTGAGCAAAACCCCAGAAAGAAAGATTTTTATGTCCATCAGAACCTAAAAAGGTTTATAAAATTAATTTTAATAACAAAGCAATCACAATGGCCTGCTGAAATACTGCATAGGAATAAGAAGCCTTTATCTGCTATTACTCTGCATAGATGAGGACAAGGGAGAACTAGTGTTCCACAGTAGTAACCTAATTAAAGAACAAATGTTACACGAAATACTTTACAGCATTTCTGGGCATGCCAGCTTCAGCCCTACTGTGTCTAACATGCTCGAGGCATACGGTATCAGGTGTAGCGCGCTTCACTGCCTATTTGTTGACTACAGCCTAAGCAAATGTACAAAAGGCCTTTATTTACTTGATAAATGAATTCAACGGCATTCCTCGGTTCAGAACTAAAAACAGCTGCTAATTAGCACAATAACAATAATGCAGGATTATCATAATGGTTTTGAGTATCTGTTTTATACACCAAAAAAACCTAAGCCTTTGTCCTAAAGAGCTCGTGGCTCAACAAGAGCTGTAGAAAAAACACACCATTTAAATTTTTTTGCTGCTGTCATATCTGGTCCATATAAGCTTTTTTTTTTAAAAGTTAACTTTGATTTTATATAGCAAATATTTTCACAGTCAGAACTCTGCCTCAGGAGTGATGCTGATTCATAAACTTTCTTCCTCCTGTCAGGACTATGCAGGCGCAGTAAGTGTGAATACTTCTGGGACACCCTGCATGTATTACGCAAGTTGAAACCAAGGAGGACAGTCAGTGCCCACTAAATTGAACCCTTCAGATAAGCTGAAGTGCACACATACAAGAGATGCGTCCAGATGTACTGCAGTCCCCATAGCACAGTCACCAACTATTGGAACTCAAATTTCAGAGCCCCCCCATTACAAGTTAAGATAGCTTCATATTCCCCCTAGACACAAGTTTTACGTAGAAGAAGAAACATCCCAAGAAATCTAGATGCAGCAAAGTCCAGGTCATGACCATATAGTTATTTCCACTCAACGTGACAGCATTTCTGTGGCAATTCATTACATGAAAACATCACAATAGGAAGGTATTTTCTTTGGTTTTACCTGCTTTAGAGCAGCTGCCCACAATTAGTTTGCAGCATGTGACCCACCAGATCTTCATGTTAAAAGAGTCCAGGAATCTCTGTTCCATTACAATGTAAATGGATTTTTAGAAAACTTCTAAATTTTAATTTTTTTAGATTAAGGCTAAATGACTGATGCAAAAATATATGGATAGACATTCATCCCTCTTGGCAAAAGAAAACAGGCTTGCTGTAGGGACATCTTAGAAAGGGCCTGAAGATGGAGGGCACTGAATCAATGCACTGTAAATGGGTTGTTGTTACACTACTGGACAGGAGAAGAAAAAGATTAAGACCGCGTTACTGCAAGAGAAAGAGGAAGAGTACAGAATGGAGGGATACGTGCCAAATAAGAACAGAGATGGAGGTAGGCAGAAGACAAGAGACAAGAGTCTGGGAGAGGGACTCGCAGACGGGTGGGGATTTACAGAAGCAGAGCAGCAGGCAAGCAAGATAATCTCTACTGCAGCATGTCAAGTGGATGTAAGAACACCATAATGAAACAGGAGAGAGTGAATGGAAAAAGGTTCCAATC
The DNA here is from genome assembly GCA_034782735.1 of Sagittarius serpentarius. Lineage (NCBI taxonomy): Eukaryota > Metazoa > Chordata > Aves > Accipitriformes > Sagittariidae > Sagittarius > Sagittarius serpentarius. The sequence continues at coordinate 1,703,143 of JAVKLA010000062.1, read as the reverse complement.
ATCACAGCAAGAACTTAAAGCTTCAAAGGAGAAAGCAATGACTTTGGAGAGGAAAATGAAGAGGACAAGGGGTTGGAAATGAGTTCATGTTTTCCACCATGAGCCAAAAAGATAGTCAGGGATGGAAGCAGACACGAACAAGCTTAGGATGAAGCCAGAATTTAAAAAAAAAACAAACAAAACCTTTCCCTGGTACAATACACAACGACCTGCTTAGCAACAAAGGTTGCTGTCATTGCAGAGACTGCAGCCAAAACCTCTGCCCTGATATACGAAGCCTGTGTAAAACAGCATCTTCCCCCCTTCTATCCATGCTATTATATTCTACCAAACAACAAAACTTCACTTGAAAGTAGGAGACCACAGTTTCACTACAGGCTGGATCACACAACTCACTACTGCAAGAAATATGGCAGGTAGTAGACTTCTTCTCTGTCTGAATTAAAACAAAGACTTTTTAGCTTAAACAAAAATCTATCTTCAATCTCAGTCTCTCTTCACAACTAGCGTATATACAATGCACATGCTTACATTTAGTCGCTGGCAAGTTCAACCACTTAAGAAAACTATACATTCTTAAAAGTTTGAAACACACAGAGAAACACCCTAAATTTTTAGCTATTACAGAAGTCACATAGATACAGCAGGGATGAAAACGCAATAAGCAAATGAACACAAAGAAGGAAAATGGTTTACGAAAACTGAAATGTTCCATTTTAAATAGGTCTGACTGGAGGAAGCAGTGGGATGCAAGACCAATGGTTTCAATCAGTCAGTGTCAGCTGAGGTCAGCAGGCCTGAAGTTTATGAAAGATCACATGAACAGATATAGCCCTTTTTTTTTAAGGTTAAAATCCAGCACTCGGATGTCACATCTGATCCTCACCGCAAAAAGTTACGTTAGCCAACCACAAAATAACCACCTACAAAATTCAGAAAGGCAGTCTTGAGGTATTTCTGTAACAGTACCCAAGGCTAAATAAACACTGTATACTGTAGAGTAGGCTCGGTTATCACAAAGGCAAGGCAGAGTCTGCAGCAGTCAGGATCCAGAGGGACACGAAACACAGCCATATAATGCTTGATCATCCCTGTGTGCTTCTGGAAGTATTTCATCTCTACGTATATATACATACACACATACATGCCATATATAAACATACGCATACATACACAACAATATATATATAAAAATACTCAAAACACAGAAATGTAACACTTGAACACCCCTTGCACGCTTTCATAAATACTTCATCTTTATCTACGTATATATGCACAGACACTATATATAATACACACACGGATAAATCTATGTATAAAAATACCCAAGTTCTGGTACTTCCAACATCAGTAAGTACTCCCAGATATACAGCTGGACCACAACGCTTTCACAAATCCTAAATTACGTCTGGGCTCTGTTATGTGTGGACCCCTGTTACTTGTGGGCCCATCCGTATGTGCAGTTCCATGATCCATGTCCAGGCTGTTTGTAATACATCCCTTCTTTTCTGTTTTTATAAAAAAAAATAATAAGCTGCTGCCCCAACTCTAAAATCAACCAGCAGTTAACTGGTATACGAATGTGAAAAAATTGGCCTTTGATACTAAACAACAATTTAGATATATACCCTAGCTACATAAATGTACAATGACGTTGATCTCCAGTATGCAGCTCCACCTTGAATTTGCAGAATATTCATCATTCCTTTTGAGAATATCCTACATACACTGATTTTTTTTAATTTAAGCCAGTTCCTTCTATAAATGGATTTGAATAAGATGCTTTTACCCCTGAAGCGACACAGAAAGTCACTGAAACACTAATATCTAAATGCATAGTTTCACCTTCCACTAGCCCATAATCACATTACCATTTAAAGCTCTGCCATATGTTTACAAAGATAGTATGTGAGCACCCATGAAGAACTCATTAATTCTAAGAAAAGTATGCCATCAACGCCTTTCAAGGTCAGTATGAAATCCTTCATAATTTAAAAGGAAATGTATGCAATAAAAATTTTAGATATTTAGTGTTAACGTGACAGCATATAGACCCCTCTCTCCACTCCGTCATGCCTTCAGGACAGAGATACCCTCTCTCATCCATATATAGTGGCATACTTGGGAAGTTTCATTCCTAGTAGATTAACTGGGAGTGGGAGATAATGCGAGATATCACGGGACCGGAAAATAACATCCTTTTCATGCCATCGCTACTTATTTCTTTAGGTAAACTACTGCGGCAATAAAGTCGGATTCATCCAATCATCGTTCCCGAGCACAACAGCTATATCTAGGGAAGACAGCCATCGGCCTGAGCTAATCAGACATGTAAGGCGAGAGTAGCCTTCATTTTTCACCACAGTTCACGCGACCCTTTAATCACAGTGACTAACCTCATTGCCAAAATAATGTCATCTCAAAAAATGCATTTACCAGAACAGCTCCTCTGTGCGAGCGTGGAAGATCAAATTTGTCACTGAAAATGAGACACAAAACCAGACGGAAGGGGGGCTGGGGGAGGGAGAAAGCTGCTTCTCCGTGCACTCACAGGGTCCCGGCCTCACAACAAACACGCGCGTTTGATCGGACTCTGCAGAAATTAAACGCACTTTGCTCACGCACCAACCTCCTCCTTAGGCGGGACGGGGCGCCCACGGCGGCCGAGCCCCCGCCCTCCCCCGCCTCCGGGGTGCCCGTGGCGGCTCGGTCCCGCCGCGGGGGTCACCCGGGGAAAGGAGTGCGGCGGCGGCAGCACAAGCCCCCGGGGCCGCCCCCCCCCCCCTCCGCTTTCCTCCCGCTCCCCCCCCGCCCTCCCCGCCCCGTGCCCGGGCTCACCGTGTGGGAAGCGTTGCTGGCCCTGAGCGGCGGCAATGCGAGGGGCGACGGCGGGCCGGTCCCAGCTCCTGCCCGGGAGACCCCGGCTCCGGTGCCCGGGGAAGACTGCAGCGAGCGGCCGCTGTCCCCTGCCCTGCCTGCGGAGAGCCAGAGGGGTGAGCGCGGCCGTCGGGGCGGCGGCCCGTGGCCCCGGCGCTTCGCCGGCACCGCCGCCCGTCTTGCTTCAGGCAGAAGCCATTAAAAACTAATCACCGCCGCGGCGCACACACGCACCGATCCGGCTAATAGCGCGGGCGGGCCACGCTCGCCCGGCTAAACCCTTCATCCGAGATTAACCCGCCACCGGCAGGCGCCTAACCGGGAGAACAAGCCGGCTCTGCCCCGCACACGCCTCGGGGCTGGACGCCCGCCCACCCCCCTCCGCCTCCCCACCTACCCCCGCCCGAGCCGTCTGGCCCGGCGAAATGCCGGCCCCGCCGGGGGACCGCCGGGAGTTCAAAAGTCCGCAGCGGGGAGAGGAGACCTGCGCGGCGGCCCCCCCCGTCAAACGCAGCGATT
>JAVKLA010000062.1:1660148-1698282 GCA_034782735.1 Sagittarius serpentarius | reverse complement strand
CGTTACTGCCCTTGTTTTCCAAACTGTACGACGTGCTTTGTGGAGTACAAAGCTTTGAATTCCTGGTTTGTCACTTTGAACGTCATTAGAGCCAAAAATAGATAACCGAACATTCGGCTCAGCTTGGGACAGCGTTGAAATGAACTCTCCTACCTACGCTCAACCCTTTTTGAAGTCTGTACAGACCACACATATTTTCCTTTTTGAAACAGCTGGTAGATATGTAGACAGACTGCCCTTCATCCTCTTCCACAGAAAAAGACAGGAAAATAAATCTCCCCTTTTCCTGTGCCTAAAAAAAAAAAAAAAAAAATCCATCCCTGCTGCCAGAGAGAAAGACTTTGCCTCTTCCAGTGCCACAGATACATGCATAAACAAAGACATTTCCGGTACTGGTACAAAGAAATAAACCATTTCCCTAACCCCTCCTGTCAGGCAGAGAAAGCAATCATACCTTCTCCCGCCCAGACCCGCCTGGGCTTTTCCCTTCGCTGTAGCACAAAGGAAGCTTCATCTTCCTCAGTATCCCCCCAGATGTCCACAGGCACCCACAATGTCCCTTCCCCTTGGTTGCCAGGCGTGTAAATGCTGTTTTCTGACTACTCTCAGTATTTCCCATCATTTTCACAAGCAGTGCGTGCACATCAAAAGTATCTGAATATCAAACACTGTGAGAATATCAGTGTTCTTTGTGAGACACCTTAAATGTTTCAGGAATGGCAAGAAAAAGATACTTTTCTAGTTTGTCTAAGGAGGGGAAGGGGGAAGAAGCTTGTTCACATCCAAGCTAGGTAAGAAAAACTGAAGTTGATATCAATTAATCCTTTTGCAGGGCTTGCAGGAGTTCTTACTTCATCTTAAATGATGTGTCTTCTCTATCAAAGTCACAGATGGCTTCGTGCATGTTCTGGGGTTACACCTAAACATCGAGATCGGAGAAAGCCTGTTAAGTGTCCTGTTTCAACCGCTTTCCAGCCAGGTATACCATTCACAACATGCCTTCCACAGTTTGTTCAAACAGTCTTGGACCGCTATGAATACTATGTGAAAAACGGTCTGTCACATAGTAAACAATCTTTTAATTAAGTCAGTGGGAGCACATTACATTGGTACCTGTCCAGCTACTCCCTCTCTAAAACTGTGTGCATTGTAAGCTTCCAGTATTAGTCTTTAAGCCTCAGAGCAGGCTTGGTGGGCCTAGATGCCTCTCCTTCTCTCTCTGTCTCTTTCTCCATCTGCAATCCATCCTGGCGTCTGCTGTCAAGGATAGTACCCGATGGCGTCTGAAGTGGAACTCAAGATGAGGGCAAGCCCATCTTGATTCCTTCTGAATGCAATACAAGAAACTTCAATTTAAAAGCCTCTTTCATGCAGGATTTAGGTTGATAAAGAGGAGGAACATGCCAACATAACTGTAAAGCACCTTGGCTGCAAATAGCAATGCCTTTAACAGCCTCCTTCAAAATCATAGTTGCAGATCTACAAAGGAAAGAAGAAAGCAAAGCCTAAATACTCAAAGCAAAGATTAATTCTTTCACGCCAAGTGTTTCACTCAGGAATCTGAACTATGTCCCGCTGAGTGGCCACAAAACTTTCTTCTTTCTGATACTGGCCAACTGAATATATCAAGCACTTTCCAGACCAGTACTACACAAGATGAGCTCAACAGATTTCAGTTCCCAGGACAGAAATAAGTATTAGGCACCTGGCAGGAGAAAGTGTTCGGTGCTCAGAAATCAGAAAGCAAAATGAATCAGGATTTTCTTGATCCTTTTTCCTGCTCCCGCAGCTTTTTTTACCCAAAAGTGTGAACTAACCTGTGATGACAGAAGATCAGTCTTCCCTTTCTTGCAGACAAATCTACTGGGTGTTCATGAGTGCCAGACTCCTTAGAATCATAGAATCTTAGAATAGTTTGGGTTGGAAGAGGCCTTTAAAGGCCATCTAGTCCAACTAGTGCTGGCCGTGAGCAGGGACACCTTCAACTCGATCAGGTTGCTCAGAGCCCCGTCCAGCCTGGCCTGGAATGGTTCCAGGGATGGGGCATCTACCACCTCTCTGGGCAACCTGTGCCAGTGCCTCACCACCCTCATCGTAAAAGATTTCTTCCTTATACCTAGCCTAAATCTGCCCTCTTTTAGTTTAAAACCATTACCCCTTGCCCTATTGCAACAGGCCCTACTAAAAAGTTCGCTCCCGTCTTTCTTGTACTGAAAGGCCACAGGCCACAATAAGGTCTCCCCGAAGCCACCTCTTCTCCAGGCTGAACTACCCCAACTCTCTCAGCCTGTTCTCACAGGAGAGGTGCTCCAGGCCCCTGATCATTTTTCTGACCCTTCTCTGGACCCACTCCAGCAGGGCCAACAAGTAGTGGCAAGGAGCTTGTAAAGTAGTGTCATCAAAGCAGTTGTTTTTAAGAGAAATATCTGAAAACTTTCTTTCCAGTTGGGTACCCAAACAGGCCTGCAGACTCAAAAGTGCCAATTCAGTGGGACACAGGCAGTACCAGTTCTGCACCACAGTGGCCACTGAAGGAAGGAGGTGAAGATGTGGAGGTGGGATCAGAAGGCTGCTCGCTGCAGCTGTCTTGAAGAGGTTTAGGTAGGGCTGTTACAGGTATCATCCTCCTGTGATAAACTGTACAAAGTGTTTTAGAACAAAAGTTAGCAACTATTTGGTAAAAACAAAGTGGTTAAATCACAACCATTGAATGAGAAAATTAAAATTCATTAAAAAAAAAAAAAGACAAAAAAAAGACAAAAAAAACCAGGACCAGAATAGTCTAGAATAAAACATGTTATCTGTAAAACCCTGTCTAAAAGTATTCCTGCCCACATAGTACACTAAAACGCACCACTGAAGATAATACGCTAGTACAGCGAAGAGAGACACAGAGCATACTGTGTTTCTTGAGCCATTTGGTCAGGGCCCTTGTGACCAAGACAGGTATTCATTCCAAGCAAACTGTGAGGGGTTGCTGAGGTCTGTGTTGCCCGGCTGCCTTGGGACCCAGTTCATATCTAGTTGTCCTGTTAGAGCACTGTACCTCCTTAGCATCGCTGTGAAATCTCCTATGCCAGTCCTCTTACCTCTCCGAAGTGGAGGTTTAATTATATGGGGCTTTGGTACGTAGCTGTAGGGCGAGAAGGGCTGGCCGGTCAGCCACACAGCATCTCTGCCACTGAGGTATTAGCAAACGCTTACGTGGTCAGACACCAGGGAATTCCTGAGAAGCCATGCATGTCCAAAGCTGCGGTGATGACTTTGGGGGCTCCCACAGCGCCGGGCACAGCGGTTGCTCAGCACCTTGCTATGCTCTGACTGTTCTCACCTGGCACAGCGAACTATTTTGGCTGTAGATAAATGACCGCTAGGTAGAGCAAAGATGAGGCTCCTCAGACATATGATGGGGATGGAGGACGTGGCGCTTAGGGGCATGGTTTAGTGGTGAGCTTGGCAGTGTTAGGTTAGTGGTTGGATTTAATGACCTTAAGGGTCTTTTCCAACCTAAATGGTTCTATGATTCTATGAAAAGGACAGGTAAGACAAGCCTAGAATAAACAAAGTAAAAATGTGGTTTTCTGCCACCTTTTAATCAGAGCTTGCATAAGAAGGAGAGTCTATATTCACTCTCAGCATCTTTTAAAATGTTCTAGGACCCAGGCCATTTAAAAATGTATGATTTTTCCCCTTGTTTTTGTGAAGCAGGCCTTAGATGCTGAGTGGGGGACATTAAAACACTTAGGCTATGTCTCATCATCAATTACACATAGGTCCAAGCCTGTTGTCTCAGCCAGTAATCTGTATTTTAAAAGTAAACCCTTAAGCCCAGTAAGTGGTTGCCTCAGGACGGCCTGAACACAATGAGGACCAGGTTCTCATTAACGTGTTGTGGATAATTTAGGCATGAGCAGGACTGTGTACACGACAATGTGGTCTTTCAGCAGATCGTTCTGAGAACAGGGTAGGCACTTCAAAATACAGCAACCTACAAAGGCTAGCATTGCAGATGGAAAGCACACAAGTCAGGGCTCGACTAGCTCTCAAACATGCACGTCGCTGTGTGGTACACATGCAAGGTCTGCAACTCCACCCTCTCTCTACCCTCCCCAGAAAAAAAAAATTCCCGGCAGAGCACCACCTGTAACTTAGGATAAAACTGTATTTCAATACAATTATAAAAAATGATGTCATGTATTCAGAGCAAGAGTGCAGAGAACCACTGCCACAAATCAGTTTGCTAGTACATATTCATACTGACGTGAGGGTATATGAAGCTAAACTGGTTTGCCAGGTTCAGATGTTTGTTGGCCTTTATTCCAGTGTGTGTTCTGTTGAGGCTAAGCTTTAATCTGTGTTCAAGGGTTTGCTCCTTCTGCTGTTTATGTTTAAGAACACATAAGTCACCACTTCTATTACAGTTATTAAGACACAACAAAGGATGTTTTAGTGGTCAGTGAGTACACCCTGAAGAGATACTCTGAGATCCTATGAGTCTGCAGGCATACAAGTAATTTTTTATTCTTATGCTATTACAGCTATTTTGCGGGAGATTATCTCACAATGTATTTGTATCTTAGTGCTGGCAAACTGCATATTAAGGAAAAGACTTTCCCTTTTCACCAGACCATGCCAATGTTTCTAAGTTTCTGTATTATATATTTTCTATGTAATTTCTGGATTTTTATAGCATGAATACTCATTAGAACGTTAGACTCATTCCTTTGTGTAAACTCCCAGCATGTGTAACGGGAGGAGAAAGGTTCCTGTTTTCCTGTCTCATATAGCAGAAGCAATCCTGATGGAGTCAGTGGAGTAGCATTAATATAAAACTAATCTCGGGGAAAAAGCCTAATGGTGGCTGATTCCTTTTAGCTGCTGGCACACCCTTCTTTATGTACTCAGAAAAAAGTGAACCTCTGGAACAAGACGAGAAGGAAATGATGTATGTGGCATTGGGCCTTCTTCATCTTCTGTGGACCCTTCCCACTTCATCTGCGAAGCTCCTCCATTCCCCCGGCTATGCAAACAAGGGAGATAGGGTAATTGCAAAGATATAATTTAAAACTACTGGCTCTCATGTCATATGAATGTTAGTCTTTCCTAAAAAGAGTCCTATAAAATAACTATTGCTGCAAGTTTAGTGTGCAGATGATAGGATTTCTACCAAACTTTCAGAGAGAGACTGCAAACTTGTTAAACCTTGTGTCGTTCTCTGAATTCCGTTTCCTTTTCTAACCACCTTGAAAATCAATATAGAAACCCGTTGCAATCTTTCTTGCACTCACTGAGCGGGCTACTCAGTTTCAAAACTGTCCACACGCAGGGTTAGTCCCAGCTGTTGAATCCCTGGTAACCTTTGCTCGTCCAATTCCACATGAGAAATGAAAGGGACTTAACTTTAAAGGGTTTATGGGAGTCAGTTACTCTCCACAGCAGTGCTTCATAGAAGCTGGGATTTAATTCTGTGAAGTGCTGAGAGGTTTCAGCTCCCCTGAGTCAGGGAGCCCAGTATCTCACAGAGTGCGCTGAAATTGAGAAATTACGCATCTCACTCACTTGTGATAAAGCTCATTAAAATCATTAAAATCACTGCTCAACAAAAGTATGAAAGTGAGACATAATTAAAAGATAATGGGTCAGAGGAACTCAGAATCCAGAAAGAACTCTGACCAAGTTCTTTTCCTCACCCTGGCTTTCTCTGGACAGAATTTATTAATAATAAAAGGAAAACGAATCATTAAGTCCCAGGGCCCAAGTGTTATATTATTAACTAGTATTATCTACTGTTGGGATTTACATGGTGACTTTTGAGTTAAACCATGAACTACCTGCTGAAAAGCAAATTTAAGGCTACGTGCTGGGAGAGAACTTTCTCATTAAAATAGAATCAAGGTTTGTTAGGGCAACAAGAAAAGAACCAACCTGAGGTGCTGAATTAAACTGAGTAGGAACTGAAGGTATCAGACAGCCGTGGAGAGTTCTTCAGCTCCCCATTTCACAGGGTGCAAGCCCTCTGCGGACTTACCCTGGGAAACACAGACTGCATCCATTGAATGCACGTGGTAAGAGAAGCCCCGACCGTGTTTCCTGGGGATAGTATGTGCAACATACACAGTGCATTTTCTTCAGTAATGAGCCTCCTTACCCTTCTCCATTTGTCTCAGGAGTGTACAAAGTATTTTAAGTGGGCATGGTCGGACTGGTATTTGAGTAACAAGAAGGGATGTGCAGGCATATATTTATGTTGGGGAGGGAAAGTTAAGAGTGATCTCCCCAGTGCCCCCTTCAGTACCTTACTACTGGTCCTTTGGTGTGGAAGTACCCCGAGCTGCCCAGTCTCTCATTTACATTGCTGTGTGATCGCTTGGTGGATGTGTGTATTCGGATGTGAAGAGCAGGGGAAGAAAAATAGCAAATACATGATGTGAAAATGAAACAGAGGCTTTAATTCACTACCATCATTTGTAATCTCCTTCCAAAGGAATAAATGTACGCATTAACACACAAACGGATCACAATCAATTCAGAAAACTGCAACTTAAAATCATTGTATAATTTGGAAAATTAAGTAAACAAAGGAGAATTCCTGCTGATGTTCTACAAATTGAGAAAAAGAAAAAGAAGGCTCAAGGGAACACTTCAGTATGCGTGCTACTTTATTAGTAAAATTAATCCCAGTGATTTCAAAAGGACCACTCACACACAGTTCCACCTGTGATTAGAATCTGGGGTTTAAATCATAGAACAAATTATTTGCTTAGCTGTGATTTTAATTTTAACTTGCAGAAAGGCAGAGGTTGCTACCTACAGGTAACTCCCTATAAACAGATTTAGTTGTGTGTGAAATGGATAACATTAAACACTTGTAGTTAGGTCTAATAAGTGCCTAGCTCATACAAGGAAATCACAGGTGGCAGGAAAGATACCAATGCTCATTGCAGTGCTCGGAAGAGTGCTGCGAAGTGGCGTCAAAGCAGACAGACAGAAACCACCGGTGACTGGAATACCCCTGCACGAGCTGGCCAGCTCAAGAACATCTGTTGGAGATGTCATCTGCATATTCGTTTGAGAAAAAGAATCACTGTCATCACAGAGTCCCCTTCCGTACAGTAAACTAATAGCAGAAGCACTCTTTTGGGAAAGTTCAGTGCATTCAACCTTCAGCCTCTGAAGGTGTGCAACAAACTACAAACTGCTGAATCTGGAAACAGCAATTCATGACTCACTGGGCCAGAGAGACAACGAGTTACAGAAGAGAAATTAAAGAAGAAAAAGACTGTTGCTGTGAGGTTAGACTTTAAAAGTGTTTTTTGAATGTTGCATACAGCACAGTCATATTCTATCTCCCAGTCATGCAATGTGCAAAGTTTTTGTCACTATTTGGAATCAGATGAGTATTTTCAAATAGAGTTTAACTTCAGTTTGTAAAGGCTAATGAACTATTTCTGTAAACAGAAAACACTCTGAAAACCAGGCAGTAAATACCTAGGAGGCAGGAAAGGAAGACAATATAGGGTAGGAAAGATAACATGAAAAAGATTATGGAAAGCCACATAGAAAGAGTAAAGAGGATGAAGCAAAGAAGCAAAACATAATCATGTTTTATTTTGTGGCATTAGCTTCCCCGTAGTATGACTTTTGTCTTTTTCTGTCTCTCCATTCCATGCTGCTTCCATTTGTGCTCTCCCATTTTAAGTCAGCTTTTTGTCTCCTACTTCTTGTCTTTGTTTGCTCTCCTGGCATTGTCTTTCAGTCAATGAGGAGGCTGCAGATGGACCACAGCCCTGCACTGCCACACTTTCTGGCCGCAGCTGTCCATCTCCGAACACATTGTGCCGTCACAGGGCTGCTCCCTTCCAGGAATCAGAGTGGGTGAAGATTGGAGTCCTGCTATCTGCAGGGCATCAGCCAGGAGAACGGAGAGCTGGCAGTGTGAGAGGATGACTGGGCAGGATCAGTGGGCTTAAGAGTGCTGAGCAAAGTTTCAGAGGACTTCCCTGAATGGGAATAGCTCAGTGTTTCCTCAGTTTCTTTCCTGAGAGCTCTGTGCTAGTCCTGCCCCTTACAGCTGCAGAATTTGGGGCGGGGGGCACTTACCCATGAGAGCAGCTGCAGCACAGGGAAGCGCAGGGGAATGGGCACCCAGCTAGTGGCAGCCTATTGGCAAGGGAACTGGGGCCTTGGTAGGTAAATCAAAAAAATTATATTTTCTAAGGAAGTGACTTATTGAAAGCTCATTGGTTTCAGGTTAATCAATTTTCGCTAAGTCTGTATTTTATTTTATCCCATTTTCCATTTGTTTCTAGGTCCTTCCTTCCCTCCGGCTCAACTTGATAGGTTTATCCAGTCTGCAATTGCAGGGGCCAGTTCTTCCCATACGCCAAGGTCCTCCTCTTCCACTGCTATGCTTTTTATTGTCCTGGGGGAGTATAAAATGAATGGTACCCTGACAGCCAGGTGTTTGTGGTTGCAGTGACATCTTCACAATTAGCTTTCTGGTAAGATTTTCACCTTGCACTTAAATTGCTCGGTAAGGCACACCAAGCTCCTTGTTCCTGCAAGATAGCCTGTATAGCATGAAGGACTCCACATTCCTGAGAAATTATTTCTTGCAAGTTGACAAAAATTCAGAGCTTCTGAACATAGTGGCACCTCAGAATGGCATGGTCAAAGGGATGAGTTCCTTAACCACTGCCTTCATTCAGGCAGCAAAAAGATGTCGTGAAAAGAAATGTGTGTCTTCTCCTTCTGGAAGTTTTAATAGGCTGCCAGACTGGCGACTGTACCTAAATTGCAGTTTCAAGAATGTGTACTAAATGGTCTGTTTCTGAGAGGTAACACAGGCCGTGTGTGATGTGAGGTTACAGCACAGGCCGCACTAAGACATCTTCGGTACCTGGGGAGTGCCACTGAACAGAGAGGTAATACATACATTGCCGAAAAGAAAGTTAAAGCATTTTTTTCAAAGCAAATGTTCCTCTCTGGCTTTTTAATGAAGTAATTCAGTATAAATATGTGCCAGTAACTTTTTTTAATTATTATTATTTTTTATTTTAGAGATGAAAGTCTCTATTGGCAAAATGCCAGAACCGCAGGAAGCAAACCAGAGGCCTGGAGGCACAAGAGCTGATAAGAATGGAGCACACTTCTTCCAAGGATAGCTGTTTGGTTTTGGGTTTTGGTTTGGGGAGGGGGTTGGATTTTTTTTAAAATCATTTTCTTCTTTTGGCTTTTAGCCAAAGTTGCAGTTGCTGCTTCCAAGACTTAAAGTAGAAATTCCACACTGCTCCACAGCTTTTCCCATATCCTATAAGAATATGAAATCTTTTGGTCCATTTCCTAGAGTTTTCCCATGGCATTCAGTTCAAAAGAAGTTTCTGTTTTCAGGCTGAAAGTTGGAGTGCAAAGAAGAATGCAGAAGAGAATCATTGCTTCATGTATGTACTTTTTTTTTTAAATGATCAAAACGTGTTGATCCCGTGATAAGATAAGGCTTCTGAGCAAATATTCAGCTATCATAGCATTAGGTGTGCTGAAACGACATCAGCTGAATGTAACAGACCCCACATGCTCACTTCTAGGGAGCTAATAGCAATGGAGAGGAACTTGTTTGACAAAGCAGCCATTCATAGTGAACATCAACATCAGGCATGACACCTGACTGCTTCATGCTCTTTGCAGAGAAAGCCATAAATGTTTAGAAGTTGGCTATGCAGATTGGCATGGAGAGATAAAGAAACTTCCTCAATTTATTTTGACCTATCCTGATGAAAATTTGAACACTTTCTTTGAGACTGTGGAGCAAAATCCTGCAAAATCTACATGAGAGGACAACTGGAGGATCAACAGAATATCTCAGCCATGAAACATGACAATCTTTGAATACACCTCCAGTTGAGAAGAAACATTTGCTTGGGAAACAAACCCAAAAGTTAACCTCAAGCAATCGAATCTCCCACAAGGAGGCCTTTTCATTTCCCATCTTCCCCAAGCACTGTGATGGGAAGTCTTTGAAATGACAGTAGCTGCAAAAGACAGGGGCTCAAGCAGAGAACATGCCCTAGGGACATGCTGTGGTTCCAGCAGCTGTGAGGAAGACTTCGAATTACAAAACAGCACCCAACGCAGCACCTCTGCCCTGAGCATCACATGGAAGAAGGCAAAGATAATTCCCCAAAAGCCAGCCATCTGCAATCAATGCACTTGCCAGTAACTTGTGTAAGAACGTCTATCATCAGTTGCATAAACGCCATTCATACTACTCACTGATTAAAACAAAATTGCTTTGGCCATTCATCTATAAGCATAAAGCATCCCAAAATTAGGTGTCTCATTAAACTCTGGACATGATGTTTGTTCTCAAACTTTGCCCTTTCTTCTGAGTATTGTATACTTTAACCAGAAAATAACACTGAGGTCCAGTTTTCTTTAAGAGCAGATTTAGAATGTGACAACTTCTACTTTTGAAAGTAGATTGCTTTAGATACCTCTGGGCCTTGCTCTAAATATAAATCACCCATGTAGTATGCTTGTCAGCTTAGGCCAGACATGTCATACAAGGGTTTGTTGGTTCGCTGTTTTTTTTTTCCTTCGCTTAGATATAAGCAAACCTTAATGTAGAAACTTGAAAAACGACCAGACTACTGTCATCTTCAGTTGAGAGAAAGAAACAGAAGCACTATGCTTAAGCTCTTCTTTCCCATATGGCTCATAAAATGTCAAGACTGCCATTTCTTCTCCTGAAGTGATTTTGAAGGTAATTTCCATTTTAATGCAGATCCCAGGGAAGTAGATGGAATATCCTGAAGTTGTTTTTTTCATAGCAGAAGAAGGACCTGGTATGAGACTGACTCATAAGTACCAGACAGTATGGCAAACATGGAATTCTCTGTGCCCCAAATGGGAATGCTCAGTACCAGCACAGTCCTGTAGATCTTTAAATGAATGTACTCTTCATCCAGCTCCGATTAAGAAACATGACTTTGCTGTCATTCCCAGTGATACTGCACAAGATCAACAAAATTACCTTTCTAAAATCTGCATATTTAAAATCTGTTTCAAATCAGTGATTTGATATCCACTTCTTAGTCATTGGTTCATAGTGCGTATAGTCTGTGCTTGCAAAAAATTTTGCCTTGCATCTTTAAGGGCTGCATGTTTCCTTTGAGATTGACACTAATTTCAGCAGGGCCCTGGGCAAGAATAACACTGAGTGCTGCAAGCCTCCACGGGGCTCCCTCCTCAGAGAGCATCTATGCGCATCCCTGACGAGCCCTAACCTTTCCTCCTGCCCTCAGCTGTCCGTGACTTTGCCCCCTCAGGCTGTGATTGCCCCAGTCTTTTCATTTTTGAGGCTTTGCAGGCTTTGATGCTGTTATAGACAGTGCTGGAAGCCGGGAGCAGGGCAAGGATGTGGTAAGGAGAAGGATGTGATGAGATTGAGAGGGAAACTAGGGAATTCAGTATATGCCACGGCCTGCCAGTATCAAGTCAGTGCACAGGGTGGATGGGGAGGTGTGGACTGAAGGGATAGATGGGCATGCTTGTGGAGCAGAGCCCTGGGAAGACGGGTCTCTTTTTGTGAGTAAACAGACTGCGTACTGCAGTTAAAGTTTCTTATTCCATTTAGTCATACCAAGGGATCTTTGTCAGTTCCTGCAGACTTTTTCACAACATATGGGGTACTCTTTTCATATGCAATGTGAAAGAATCTGGCAGGCACAAACAACTTCTTCAAAAAGAAATGATGACCTTGACTGCAGAAGAATGGATTGATATCCTAAACACTACAAGCTGTGAGAATGGACCAGTGAGGCTCATTCTCGCTTTTCATGTGAAGGAAATGAACTATCTGGATCTCCAGAAATCTCCAGTCACACACGAGTGACACACAAAGTTGATAGCTGTATTTGGTAAGTCGGATCTTCCTGTAGGTTTTGTCTTTCTAGCCCATCTGTCAAAAAGATACAAACCCCACGTATCTAACAAGATGGTGAAGGGGAGCAGTTATAGCTGTAGACAAGAATTAGTCAAGACTGTGCTACCTGGTGACTCTGATCTCTCTCTTACCATTTCTTTCACCTTGCAAGCTTTCCTAATCAATGCTCTTTTATCAGAGTCTTGTCCTTGTTCTGTATTTGAAGATCAGCTGAGATGTCCTCAGTGTAACCAATCTATCAGCCAGATCTAGATTAACTGTTCTATTTTCAGCCCACAGGCATTTTTCTTGTTAGACAGCTGAAGAGCAGCTTCTGAATCTAGACTGCCTCTTCCAAGTTCACCTTGCACAACAGCATCTCAGCTGCAAGCGAGAGAAAAGGATATGAGAAAATGCAGCTATTGTCAGAAAAGGAGACAACTACCAAAGTGCGTCATGAGAGTATTCTACAGAAGAAGCTCTAAATCTAGGAAATGTGTCAAAATGTAAATTACCCCAGTACTCTCAGCATCTACCTGGGACAAGCGTCCATACACACACTGATTTCAAAGCTGTTTCAACATGCTGATTCATAGATTTTAAGTTCAGATGGCTCTACGGTGATCATCTGGTCTGAAGTCCTGTGTAATACAGGCCTTAGGACTCACTGAAGAAAAATCCTTCTTTAGACCCTGCATCAGTAGTTGAAATAGAGCATATATTAAAAAAAAATAAAAAATCAATCATATTTCCAGTGGTGGAAAATTCATCATAAGCCCTGTGTGTTGAACTTCACTGACTATCCCCGTTGTTACAACATTTTGATTTTATTTCTGGTCTGAATTTGCCTGGCTTCAACTTCCAGCAATTAGTTCTTGTCTGAAGCATTTTGTGTCTGATCTGAGTGTCCTCTATTACCAAATTTCAGCTCCCCACCTGGATTATCAAAGGCTCAGGCTCCCCCCGCATTCATGATGCATATCATTTGCATGTGGTCAGTAGATAGAAAGTAAGATTTATGATGTACACATTCAGTAAAAATAATAAATATTTCAAGATAAATTAATAAAATACTGCAGAATATATGTATTTTTTTTCAGAATGGACATTAACAGTCCTCACTCCTGGACCACACAGGTCAGATTTTACTTGCTGCCTGCAATTTGTATTGTAATTGCTACTGTGTAGAACAACCTGACATTCTTCCCCTCAACTGCAAAAATCAAGATGTTTTGATTCATGAGAAAAATGACACAAGCAAAAAAAAAAAAAAAAGCAAGAAACACCAACCCCAAAAAAACTCATTAAATTTGCTAGATTATATTTCACAATCCATGGCAGAAAATAAATATGTTACTCGGAAAGTAACAATAGAGACACAACTCCTGCCTCCCAGAGCTACTAGCCATTTATTTATGAGCATAACCTCATTTATTTTTGTAACCCTTACCTCGATTTCAAAAGAAATGTATGATATGGCAGCTAATTTCATCCGGATATCAAAGCTAACTTACTTTGCCTTTACCTGTAGCATCATGTAGCTGGAAAACACAATTTATTTGGGTAGAGCTGTGGTAAAAGTGCTCATAATATTCTGCATGTGTACAAGGTGTTTTCCCTGCAACACAGGACCAACTGATTCCATTCTGTGCTTCATATTTTTCAGGCCCAATCCTATGCCATTTTACTCTGTCAGGGGTACTATGCTGCTCCTTCTAATGACAGCAGCATTGGAGGTTTTAGGCACTACATTAAAAACCTCCCAGGTGAGAGGAGGAGTACTTTGCAGGCTCTGTCAGAGACCAAAACAGCTACAGAAAATACAAGGCAGAGCAAAACCAAGCCCAGTAGGATTATTCGTGTAACTATGTTAATAGAATTGGATCTTCTGAAATACCTTTGGATTCTTTTGGGTGAAGTGACTCATGTAGTCCTAGGGGCTTTGGCCCAGAACACTTGGAAATCATTCATGGAAGAAGCAGATAGTGTGGCCCTAAAATTAGAGAAGCATAGGATGGATATCAGAATATTGCACTTCAAAATGGAGAGGATCATGAGGGCATGCTAATGATAGTAGTGACTACCAAGGAAATCACTTCTATTTTATGTACTATTAAATTTGTTCAATAACTAGGAGCTAGCCATACAAAAATAAAATCTGCCTGATTAAGCTATCACAGGTACATATATAGCAACGATGGTTCAGCTTCAAGCTCTGGCTATCAAATCTCAAGGCAGAGTTTTTTCTCAAAAGCGTTGACTATGGGATTTCTTTCTCCTTGGATCTTCCGGTGCCGAAGTCTGTCAAGGTCAATCAGCACAAAGCGGCACCGCTCCAAGAACCAGCATGACTGACTGGAGCATGGTAGTAGTATGTTTGTCATTGGAAAGAGCCTGTTTGAATAATAATTGAAATTAGTTGTATAAAGCAAAAATATTTGGCACTACTTAGTATAAAAAGTTGGGTACAGGCAAAATTCAGCCTTGTGACTTTATGCAGCCACTTTTCCAGGAATGTCACAGTTACAGGCTATTGTGGCCACCATCTACTGAGAACCGGGTTCCCTCCAGATTCTTCTGCAGGAAATAATTTTATTTTGAATACTTCTGGGCTGTTGAACAGCAATGCAAAATCTTACATGGAATATAGCCTGTATTTTCCTGATACAGAGCTGGGGGAGCTGGAGTTATAGTCATCAGGAGCAGTAGCCTCTCTGTCAACATTAGGCATCTTAAAGTTTGGCTCCCAGAATAAATTAACCTTTTATTTTCCTTCCCTTATCAAGGAAGAGACATAGGCACCTCTAGAGTATCCCACCAGTGCCTATTTTTTTTCACATTTGAGGCAGTTTTTTGTGGTTATACCTCTAGAGATTCAATAGGCTAAAACCAGGTAACTTCCCTTGTAGTGAACAGACCACACTACGTCCAGTCTGGCTCTGCAAGTATAATGAATCAGGAAATTTCAAACAGCACTTTGAAGGAAAAGGTTTGTTTATTTTTGTTTAGGACAGGGGTATCTTCTGTCTTGTGCTTCATGGGTGACATAAAATAGAGTACAAATCAAAAACGTTTCCAAATATAGCTCTGCTGTTGGCTTGGCGGTTGGTTGTGACACTAAGAAATGGCACTGCTTCCAGCACTATAGGGATGGCATAATGAAATGTCTTCCAGCTGAAAAGGTAGCAGTTCCTCACAGAATTAAATCTCCAAGATTAGAACAAATTTAGCAATCTTTTCTGTAGGATAAAGCAGTTCTTAGCATACAGATAAAATTGTACAGTTTTTAAACTAATGAGAGGTTTTCAGTAGGCTAGCCCGGGAGTTTGATATCACAGTATATATTTAGCTGGATCTATTTTCTTCAGTAAAGCTGCTAGTTTGTTCATTAGCCCTGCGTTCACGAACCAGCAGTCGTTTGTTAAAACTTTAACTTTCTATTTTTGCGCATGAAATTTCTGCCAAAGTTTTTGAAGACTGTTTTATCTCTCATCTGTGTTTTTCATATTGCATAGGCATATTGCATCTAAAGTTTGAGGTAGGTTTTCTGGGACGAGCTATCTGGGACATTTCATTTCATTTAAACCCACTCTTCCAGTCTTCCTGTCTTTGTACAATACCATATAAATATTTGATAACAGTTCTATATGAGTAAGCAAAACACTATCAGCCATTTCCCTGTTATAATATCAATTTTGTAAAAGACTTAAAATTCTCCAGGCTGTTTAGCCTGCGCTCAATATTTAAATGTGGTCCAACTGCGGACTGCTATATACATTCATCACTTCCATGAGCCGCTTCCACGCACAGAGTTGTTACCGCTTCAGAGCAGCCGGTCATGCATGATTATAAGCAGATATAGCTCTACTTTCATCCTGTCTGCAATCTTGATGTATCTGTCCTCTGCTGAAAATGAGTAACGCGGCTCCATGACAATTCAAGTGTCATCACACTGTATTAACAAGGCCTTCGTATCAGCATCAGGAGGAAATGTGTTGACACCTTGTTTACAACCATACTCTGTGGACGTCAAGAACTGACTCTCCTTTCACTCACATCTATTTTACATTGGTGCCATTCCACTGGGTTTACAGGTACTTTTCCTTGATAGCCGTCTGAGAAGAGAATCAGATTCAGAATTCGCCAGTTCTGCTCATTCTGGAGTTGAATGTTAGTTTAAGATCTCAGACTTGCAGAAAGTTTTGAATGACTTTGTGCATAGTTGTTTTAAATGTAAAACTGTAAACATAATAATGTAGTTTTAAATATAAAAAAACCCATTTAAATGTACAAGTGTAAGCATAATAAAGCATAAGCTTGATATTCCTGTGAACCACTTTTTTTTATCCCTGAGTGCTTAAGGTTAGCAATTTGGTCTGCCCTTCAAATACGGACTAGGGATTTCAATTTTAAGTCCCTCATATGTCATTTTTACATTGAGACTTAAGAGAAATTCCATTTTTTTTCCTCAGTGATTAAAATATGTTCTATTTTTAAAGTATTATCGTATGGGTGAGGTGCATCTAGAAATAAGCAGCAAAAATAGATTCCTCTGTGTCTTTGGTGTCACTGCTATCACAGTCGCTGGCTTCAGAGGCTTCAGCACCCACCAAGTGTATACCCACTACCTATAACCACCTGCTTACTGTCTTTTCCTCCTCAGCTGGTCCCAGACTGGTGGCACTCACTTAAGTGCCTTAAATACTGCTCCCACTCCAGCTTTGGGGGTTTCTGTCTTTTGTCTTTCGGACACTGTGTTTGCCAGTCACAGAAATCTATGACTTTGCTGCTGCAAGTGTCCTCTCTCTCTTATGCTGACTTTCCACATTCCCTCTGCTCTTCTCACACTTTCTTCACTCTTCTTCTTTCAAAAGGTCTGTTCCTCGGTGCACTTTCCTGCCCGCCCCCCCCCCCCCCTTTTTTTTACCACAGCCATCCATGTCATTGCTGCAGTATGGCTCTGGAGAGAACTGTAACGCTCCCCTTTCCCTCGCTCCTCCCCACAGGATTCTTATGATTCTTGTAATGAAAAGAAATCGGGGAGGAGGGAAAGATGGGCAGCTGAACTGTAATCTCCACTAGCATGAGTTCATTGGCCTCAGCTTTTCCGCACTGCAATACCCCTATTATTCTCATCTGACTCATATAAACCATGCCTGGTAATATCATCTTCTTCCCACATCTTGCCAGCCCCATCATCCTCTCAGTATGATCCCTGCTGTGGGTTTCCCCGTCCTTTCATTCCACCATAGAAAAACTCTTTGATTTTCTTGTCATCTCGCTCTTGCCCGTGTTTCAGTTTGCCCCTTCTCTCGTTGCTCTCCCCCAGTGGCACAGCTGAGAGGTAACGAAGTCCGCCAGCTTCTACTTTGGGCAAAAAAGTGCTTTCTCCGTGCCCGCCCAGGAATGCCGAGTGCGGAATTTGCAGAGCTCTTGCTGCAGCCTCCTACTCCGGTCCCCCGCAGCAGCAGCGGCAGCTGCCGCGCTCGCCCCTTTGCCAGCTCCTCCTCCGGCAGCCGGCTGTGCCACGCAGGACAGGGCGGTTCCTCCGGCAGCCAGCTGTGCCACGCAGGACAGGACCCCGAAACTCCCCGCTGCCCTCAGTCATTGCAACCAGCAAGTCACTCGTGGCTCAGGGGACTGAAAATGTCTGCTTGCATATAGATATATACACAGACACACGTTCACATATATAAACATATATAGATATACATTTCCATGTGTTTATATGTGTATCTGTAGGTGTATGCATACACTCTTGCATGGAAACAACTGGCATCCTGGTTCTCAGGTTTCCCGCCATCGGGCGTGTTAGCATGCTTGTTTGAAGCGCAGGCGTGGCACGCCAGTTTCATCTGCCTCCTTCAAATCTTCATGGGAGGAAAATTACACTTTTGCATGTGAGTATGTATGCATCGTACAGACGTGGCTGTAGCTGATTTTTCCAAACTCTTTCCATGTCGTGTATCTCTCTTCAGTCCTTACATTCTTGGAGGCAGGGCATGGCTCTTCATACCTGTGGGCAGCCCGGAGAGGCTCCAAACCCTACTGGTGCTGGCAAAATATGTTTTAAAAATAAATTATTCCTAAAAATAAAACCTTCAAGAAGAATTAACGCAGATAGCTTCTGGGGTCCCAGGCTTTTCAGAACACTCGCTACTAGGTGGAATAAAAGCCCAGCTGAACATATTACAAGTGTGTTAAATGCAGCTTTAAAATTGTTGTGCCGTGGCCAACACGCTGTAATTTTTCACAGGCGTTGCTGTGCTGTGGGAAAGGAGGCGGAACACAGATGAGCGTTTCTTTGTGCAGGAGGCTGGGTGTTTCTCAGCAGCCCTGTCCTCTAGGCTGCTGGCTCACAAGCTTGACTCCTTGCCTGAGGCTGGCAAGAGGCAAGTCTCCTTCTCTTGTGTTTCTTGCTTTTGCTCTCCCACATCTCTACAAACCCACTGAGGAGCTCCACCCCTGCATTCTCACGCTTCTTACTGTGACTATAAACAGCGCCTTATTCTCTGCCAAATCAAGTTATCTGCATAGGTCATTTCAACCCAGCTTCTGCGCCAATCCCTTTTTAATTCAGCAAGAATACCGGCAACAACCTTTTCCTTTCCTTGGATTGCAGGAATGCTGCCCAAAAAGTACCCAATATTTCAGAAACAAGAAATGACTTAATGTTAGAAGCCTGATCTCCAAAGGGATGACTACACTGGGGAAACTGCTTGTTTTTCCCTCGGCTGCACAATCTTAAGCCTTGTCTCCACTGGATCTTCATCCACCAGTGCCAAGGTTTCCTCATAAAATCCCTCATGTAGAAACAATTGAGATCACAATCAGTATCAATTTTTATTGGTCCAAATCCCAAGACAGACTAGGACTTGCCCAAGACAACTTACTAGAAGCCTATACCAGGGCCCTTTAGCTACCAAAGCCAGAAGAAGAAGTAAACATCTGTTTTAAAAAGACCTATTCCGCTCTCCTGGGTATAACCTAGAGCCTGCAGATATGACCCCATCATAACTGATGATTTCATGCATCTTCAAAAAAGCCTCGATGAATAAAATGACTCATTCCTGCTACCTCCAAAGCAGCCCTGTCATCAGAACAGGCACTCCCTTTTGGCCATGGGATTACGGTTGCAGTTTAATACCTGGGACATAGTTCTGCCCTCTTAAAACAGAACAAGCAGGGGACCCCAGGGTAACAGGTGACTGTATACTTGACTTCCAAAGTAGCCCATGCAGAAAGTCGTGTGTTTGAACCCTTGTGGTTCAGGCTTATAGAGCACCTTGACTACACCGCTGAGATGCTCCACAGTTCTGCTCCTCTCTCCTTACCCGCTCTTGTTCATCGGCACGTTTTTCCTTTTGCATCCGCCACCTCTATTTTAAATGGGTGCCAGCCATGACTGCCCTTTTGTCTGACTTTCCCTGCAAGGGTCCCTGTGACTTTGTTACAGCTATCACACCAAGAGCCCAAACCAGATGGCTGCTAGCCTCTCTGTTTTTTATATCCAGTCCACTGTCATAAATAATGAAAGGGAATCTGCTGATGAGAATCAGGGAGAGTTCAGGTGACCTTTCCGCCAATGCTTTTAAGGTTTTCAAACAATTAGGAGCCACACCTTGTGCCTATGGTTACCTTACACAATCAATTCTCCTTTGTCATTTCTCTACCCGCTCCACCTTTGTCACATACTCCCCTTCTTCAAGGTCATTTAAAAGCCCTGAGGGAGGGAGAAAATGGTAGCTTCTCACAGGTGTTTTTAGTACTCAGTCGGGAGGAGGGGGTCCTGGTTGTGAGCAAGGCTTGTGCTCTTACAATGCAAGTCAGTCAGATAAAGCAGTACTGGTGGTAATAAAGAACACTATCAGAGAGACAGTGGTGATACCTGGGCGATAGTTTGGATGCTTCTGCTTTCAGGTACGAGCAATCTAAAGGTGCTAAACAATTGCAAGGTCATAACATAAGGTCATGAAGGGAAATTGCAGTGAGAACTCTAATAAAACAATCTTTCCAGGAATCTTTATGGCATGGAGAACTCAAGAGTCAAAGACAACCCATGGCCAGGAGACACCAGCATGCCTTGTGCTGTGGACAGGAAAACACTGTGTGTCCTCTGCAGGAGACCCTTGCCTCGGGGGAGGTCAGCAGAGACAACGCACACAGATTGCCAATGAAGGAAAAGAATTAGTTAAGGCAGCCATACATTCGGATTTTTTTCAGGGCTTAAATATGGAAAACCTTAGGTGGGCTTAACTGTTGGACCCTCACAGGCTGCTTCAGATAGAAGCTGCCAGTATGACCTCCCCTGAACTCGCTGTCTAGCCATATTGCGCTCTGTGAACTCTTGAAGTTCTTGAGTGCAATAAGTCAAGGAACCTCAGGTGTTAAGTTTAGCTTCAGGACAGCTATCTGAGGCTCATAGTTCAAAGGACTGATGCACGGTTCTATTTCAGGGCTCAGCAGCAAGCAACCAAAAACTTGGCCACTGTTCAGATTGGAGGCCTGGGTGTTAGACTGTTGGATCACACTGCTGATGTTTTGGCAGTGTGCTGAATAAGGCAAAATTTAAGTGAAATTAAAAGAGATTGCTTGTTCAACTGACTGATACAAATAACACCAGCGGGGGCGGGGGGGGAAGAACAGCAACTCAAATTAGAATAGGAAAATGACAGGTTAGAAAGTAATTGGATGAACGAGATGTGTTCAGATTGCCTGCGCCTGGTGAAGTCCGCCCCGGAATAGTGAAGGAGTTGGCTGAGACAGCCTTAAAGCTGCTTTCAATTGTTCGGAAAGAATTGTGGCAGAGCAGTGAGCATCCACGGGACTGAAAGGGGGCAAGGCTAACACCTACTCAAAGGGGCAAGCAAGCCACTGAATTGTCAAGCTGGAAAAAATGAACAATCAGGCTCTTTGTGACCATCTCAAAGAACACAAAGTGCTGAGTAACGGCGAGATGGATCGGAGCAAATCTGATCTAATCCAGTCCAAACAACCTAATTTCACATGATGAAAAGTGGTCAGATTACTGCCGCTTCTCAAGCTGCTGTCAGCTGAGGCAGGCGACATATGCTTGACCCACCCCATTTGCAAAGCAAGCCTATGTCTACAAATAAATGTATTAATTGTTATATTTTTCTTCACAGTTTGTGGGAGGTAAAAAGGCACACAGAGAACATCTGTTCAGAATTTTTTTATTTTTTATTTAGAGAAGATTTTCCGTCAGTTGCCGCAAAGAGAAAAGGAATAATGTGATCTCCATGTGCACTATTAAAAAGAGAAGAATAGACAAGGAAATACTCTTAATCTGCAACACAAAAAAAAAATCACATTGTACAGAACAAAACTGTCTGATCTTAAGGGTAATTTAGCGTTGGACTAGATTGTGGAATTGCCATCATCTGAACTCTTCAAGAACCGATGAGACAAACACCTGCTAGGAATCACGTGGTTATTCCTCATGCTTCCAGTTTTCTTTTCTGTGGGTTTCTGGGATTTAGAAAGACTTGTGGCCGCTTCCAGCACCGGTGAAACAAACAAAACTTCCTCCGTCCGTGGAGTAAGGTGCCCTGCAGTTTGGGGGAACTCTTAACTCCCAAAACAGATAGCCCAGGCAGTATTTCTCAGCCCTCTTTCCGAGGTTCAACTCCCAGTTCCAGCCAGTTCAACTTCTCAGGCTTTTTTGCTTTCACTTCTGCAGTGTCTAAATCTGTGGTAGCTGGCAGCCCCAAGCCATGCAGAACACTGTGTTCAGGGCCACTCTCTGGTGTTCGTCTTGTGGTGAATAAGGCAGAAGGAAGAGGGATTCCATGTACGGTAACACCTGGGGGACGCAGCGCATTATCAGATAAGCACCGACCACTCTGGATGCACCAGTATCCTCCATGCAGGTTCAGCAAACGTCGTTTTATAAAGCTCTCCCTGCCTGCTGTACCAGTGCTGCTGGCAGGGCAGGGCAGCTCCTGCCGGGCACCGAGCCCTGGGTGGAAGCTCGATGTTCTCACCACGCACCTTCAGCATCAGCTTCTTCAGGTGTTTTGTTGGGCCAAGACAGCTAATGAGCAACCGGTCTTGTAAAGAATAGAGCCAAGACAGCTGTAGAGACTGAGTCAGCAATTTGTTTAGTCTGATACCCATTTCCCTCCCCCATTATGAACTACTTTACCCCCCCTCAAGGTCAGTGTATTGTTTTTTATGGAGCAACAGGCTCAGCTGGAGGCAGGAACTCAGGCAGGGGATGACACGAGCCTCTGGGGGACAAACGTAACTCAGAAATACGTGTGGCAAAAACTTGACCTTTTGCGTCTGTCCTCTATATTGCTGGGCAAATCTTTGTAAAATCGAATCCACTGTACAGGATTAGCTAGAAACAGTCTCTAGAGCTGAAGTGGTTGTGTCCCCCAAAGGTAATTCCAGCTAAGCGCCATGCAACTTCTTTCCTGCTAATTTCAGCTGGAAATCAGATTGTAAAACAAGTAATCCACTTAAAATTAGTCTTTGCAGATTGGTCTTCCAGCAGAAAATAATAGAAGCGAGAGTAATCCACAGAGACCTGCAAAGATTCCTGTGGAGCCCAGTGGAATTTCCATTAAAGAGATGACAACTGTCCTGAATTAGCAGTCGCTGTCTTTGGCAGGGAGAAGCTCATTTTACTGGTACAGCCCTACCAATTGCCAAACAGATCGTTCAAAAAGAGGGGTTAGTGACTGGCGTTTAGGTGAGAAGTGGTGCTAAGGAAGCTGGATAGAAGTGCTTTACAGAAGGGAAATTGAAAACACGGAACAGGCTGTGCCAAGGGGAAAACCTGAAACAGGCAGCTCTGATCAGCAGCGGGCAGAAATAATGACTTGCAGAGAGGTGGGAGATGCCAAGGAGCGCATTAATTTTCCATTGCGTGAAGCGCACCTGCCAAAGGACAGCCTCAGTAACCCCTTCTGGCCCTTCCGTCTTCCCACGTAACAGTAAACTTTCCCCTCTGAACTCTTTCACTGTCTTAGAGATCATTCTCTTCTTCCCTCCTTCTGTCTTTTAAATTGTTTTCGACAGGTTTCCCTGAAGGGTGCTCAGTCTATCAGTGTCATTTACATTATCTACAGGGAAAACCGGAGTGCGAACAGCTGCTTCCACTTGCGATACACTCCTCTCTTTAGGCCTTCTGCTGATGACCTCTACAGTACATGTGTTGAAATCGAAAATATTTATGCATTGGGGCGACACTGCTCTTCTAATTAGTGCAAATGATGTTCCATGTCTTTCATAGCATCTCCTCCGAGACAGCATATGTGATCAGCTGTGGTAACAAATTTGTTCTCTATTTCCCCTTCATTCTCTGTCTCCTCCTGCCATGCTTAAAGCTGGTTTTATTCTTGGCTGAGACCCCTTCCATTTAGCACTGTCACATTTACTGAGTATCTTGGAGTAAAACCTGATCATGTTCTCTCCAGGGAACCAAGTAAATGTCTTTATAATAAGAGTATGGCTAAGGCGCGAGGAATAGTACGCTTCTTTCAACCCTATTAAGGTTGAAGACGTGCTACTGAGTTTATTTAGTATGCCACATCTCAGATGTTGTTCCTCCAAATGATCTGTACAACGGTGAGCAGGAGGGGCTGGAAGTAAAAGCAACATAAGCGATTGTGTTGGGGCTCGTGCTCTGGCAGGAGCTCAAAGCCTTGCCAATTTGGCTTTTCATGAGCTGGAGCTTGATCTTTCTCTCTGGCTGTGACTCAGAACCTGGCTGAACGCCATCCCTCCTGGCAGCCCGGAGCTCTGCTCTACCTTGGGCCACTGCAAACTCTGTGATTGACCCGGAGTAAAATAAGAATTGGCTTAACACTGCCAGGTGTCATGGGTAATATTAAATTGTTGTGTAACTCTCCAGAAGGCCAGGAGAGAAAATAAGCAGATCTGAAATGGATGCCACTCCAGCTGCTCACTGAAAAGCATCTCATATCACTTTCCTCAACACTGTGTAAATACGAAATCCTTCTGCCAGTAACCCTTAGAGAGAGCTAAATATTCTTAAGCCCAGATGAGTACATTGAGGCATAGAGGAATGAGATTTCTGGAGGGGGGCAATGCTGGAGGAGAACTCAGCAGCCTTCTTCCAGCTACCTGCTCTGAGCACCCCATGTACGTGGTCTGTCCCTGGGGCCTCCGCTGCAGCTCAGTTTTAGAGCAGGCTGGATTTAGAGCAGCTTGATCATCTGGTCCCCGAGCCACAGCTTAGAGCAGCTCTGTCGCTATTCCCCCGCACGGCAGCAGCTTCCCACTGCCGGGGATGGGCAGTGCTGGTACCCAGGGTCGGTGGTGATGGGCTGGCATCACGCGGCTGCGAGGCAGCCGGGCTTTGCTGCTCCAGTTCAGCGTTATAACAGCGCAGAAGGTGCTGGTTTCTGCTTCTAGACCTTTTGTTCTGCTGTGGCAGAAGCATATGGGCGATTTGGATGCTGATTTATAAGACAGACAGCATCAGCAAAGTCCAATTTAAAGGCTGTAGTTGAACTGACTAATTTAAGTCAGCCAGAAATTTGCCAGTGGTCTCATTTCTACCCGATTTGCCCCAGCTGAATATTTATCAGCAAATTCAGTCAACCTTTTTGATCCTGTACTAGTATGTACTGATTGTGCCTTCATAAATTAGAGCATATGCTGCTTTACCAAGGCGACAGTGCAGCAATGTACTTTTTCAGGACTAATGCTTGGGCAATAATAATTTGTCCATTCGGCAACGTTAAATTTTCTTCTGATCCTCCGTCTGCCTCATCTTTCCCCCGGAGAGTTCTTCTGCTGTTGCTTTATTCTGTTTTTTTGCCCCTGCCTCTTCACACATGTATCTTTCAGCATCTGAATTCGGCCAGGCTGAGATCCGGGACGGGGGCACAGAGGGGACAGTGCCACGGAGCCCCCCCACCTCTGCCTGGCCGTGCCAGGATGCTTCAGAGGGCACTGGCCGGGGCGAGACATCGGGGTCCAGACGGGCCAGCAGTGCCACGGAGCTGCACCCTGGGCCCATCTGGCTGGTCCATCAACCCGCCGGGCTGACACAGCTAATCCCCCTCGCTGTCAGGGACAGCTGTCGGACGGTGCCGGCTTTTCGGTCACTGCCAGCCCAGGCCAGATTTAAACTGGTGTCCTGTGGACGGCCTTGGATCTCATCATCGCTCCTGCGAGTGACTTTCCCTTTGTTTTGTAAATGGGAGTGTATTCTGCTGGGTAGGTGGTGCTGGTGCTGGCTACGGCGCGGAAGCCCAAACCCGGAGCGCCGGGAGGCTGCGCTAACCAGCCTTACAGGTTTGGATCTGGGAGTCCAGGGTCTGCGCCCCTGCCTGTAAAATACAAACAGGAGGGCGAGTTCAGCAGTGGCTCTGAACCACAACCCTGCTTCTTGTAGCCCTGACTGCAAAGGTCACAAAGCACCCAGATAAAGGCTACTGCTAATTATTATCCCAGTTACCAGAAAAAAAACGACCAAAAAAAAAAACCCCACACGTGCAGTCAGCCACGCAGAAGTGAAGGAAGGGAAACGTGTCTTATATAAAGCAGCAGCTTTGGGGATTCACTTGACTTTGTGCGTGCATATGTGCGTGTAACATTTGGTGAAAAATGCTTTCTGTTGGAATGGATATTATTCATGAACATGGTTCCAGTTTGGCTAATTGCTCTTGACTTCAAAAAAAGAAAGGAAATTTCCAGTAAGTCTAAATACCTTCCTTAGACATCTTCAAAATGAAGCATTTCAAATTCTCATTTTAAAACAAAAAAATGCATAATTATCAATCTGTTTTATTTCTTTTAAAAAAGGTTTGAAGTGAGGAAGAAGAAACTAAAGAAAAAAGGAAGCAGCTGACCTAAAACTAAATTTGTCAGATATCCTAAATTTGGCCATCTGACTGACTGAATCCGTCTTTCACACAGCCCCTTCTCAGAGAAGGTGACGCGCGATCTAGCCGTTCAGGGCGAGTCTTTCACTCAGAACCTGCCTGATGGAGAAGGCTCTGCCCACCACAGGGGTGAAACTAGGCCAGTCTTTGTCCTTTGGAGAGGCACCTGAAGCTGTATCACCGAGGGTTAAAATCTTCTGGGACTCTCACCTCCAAGACGGACAGATTGCAACTCCGCGTAACAATAAAAGCATCCTTGCAAAATAAATGAAAGACAATTAGTCACCTCCTACATACTGGGAGACCCTAATCCAGGCAGCAAGTGTTTGATGGGGATTTGAGAGTGATCAAACGAGCTGCTCTTAAGCTGTACTTTTTCTACAGCATATGGAGGGTAGATTTTAGGGCTGTGCAAATAACAGATTTATTTTTCTTTTCCTATTTGGTTCTGCAACTGAATGGCAAAATCAGAAATAAGAAATTCCAATTTGGACTGAATTCTAGGTTTTCACTGAAACGAGACTGCCGTGGGTTAACCCCAGCTGGCAACTCAGCCCCACCCAGCCGCTCGCTCACTTCCCCCACGGTGGGATGGGGGAGAGAATCGGAAGGGTAAAAGTGAAAAAACTCGTGGCTAAGGACAGTTTAATAAGTAAAGCAAAAGCCGCGCATGCAAGCCAAGCAACACAAGGAATTCATCCACCCCTTCCCACGGGCGGGCGGGCGCTCAGCCATCGCCGGGACAGCCGGGCTCCGTCACGCCTAACGGTGACTTGGGAAGGCAAACGCCATCACTCCCAACGTCCCCCCTTCCTTCTTCTTCCTCCCCCAGCTCTATATGCTGGGCACGACGTCCTATGGCGTGGGATGTCCCTCGGGTCAGTCGGGGTCAGCTGTCCCATCTGGGTCCCCTCCCAACTCCTCGTGCCCCCCAGCCTCCTCGCTGGTGGGGTGGGGTGAGGAGCAGCAAAGGTCTCGGCTCTGGGCAAGCCCTGCTCAGCCGTAACTAAAGCGTCCCTGAATTACCAACACTGTTTTCAGCACACATCCGACAGACAGCCCCACACTAGCTACTGTGAAGAAAATGAACTCTGTCCCAGCCAAAACCAGCACAAGGACTAACAAAAATAATTACAGATTCAAAACAGATCCCATGTATTTCATTTCACTTTCAGCCTTTTAAAAAGCCACACCAACACATGGGCCCATTAAGAAAACGCTGTTAATACCTCCCTCTTATTGCAATGTTAGTGATTACAGCGCTGGCTCAGGATGTGGGTTACCAACATGGAATTCCCTACGCTACCAAAGGGTCTTTCAGGGCACTTTCTCTGGACAGGCTCTTAACCGTGCGGGTGTCCTGGAGCTTGCTCTGCTGACATTATTCTGTTTATTTGTATTTCTAAGCAGATGCTGGAGTTTGGACCGGACCCAGCAGCCTCGCCAGGAGGGCGGTCCTGGGGCAGCACGGGTGGGCGCTGGTCCCTCCTGGCAGCGACGCCAGGGACGATGCCACAGCTCTGAGAGGAGGACGGAGCCCGCAGCCGCCTGGCACCGCAGCCGAGCACCTTCCAACTCTGCTCGAGCTTTGAACTGAAGCCTTCCTCGGACAGAAGGAAATGCTGTCAGAAGTGCAGAGGCTTCTCCATCTGTGTGTGTGTTTGCTTTTCTTCTGGCTTTCAGAGCCAACATTATCATGCCTGAAAATGTAGCCTCTCACTCCACCAAGGGCCACTGTTTTGCTCCTCTGTAACATCCTCCCTTCACCCTTCTCCAGCCCAGCCCAGAGTGCTGCTACCAAAACCGCTTCTGTTTCCTATTGCTCTGACTACATCATACCTGTTGATTCCTTTAGGCTCCCAGAGGCATCTGCATCAGGTTCATCGAGTCCTTGTGTTTTCTGTAAGCCTCACTGCAGTTTTCGTAGCCGGTCCTCACGGCTTTAGTTCAGCCCCGGAAACCTTTCCTCACTCTGCCCTTTGGGTTTTCTTTCTCGCCAGGCCCTGCTCATGCCACAGCTCCTGCTCACGCCAGTCTCGTTCCCTTCCGCAGTACGTGGCCACCTTCCCTCCAGTGGCACGGTTAAAGAGGCTTCTTCTACCGCTCTTGCCCCAGGCAGCCTTGAGAAAGTCACTTGCCAGAGGCCAGATCCTTCCTGGGACTCGCCAGGTGCAGAGCAGGGCTAGCAGACAAATTTCAGTATGTATTTCTTTCAGACCTCTACCCCGTCTTACTGCACTCACCAGTGCAACGTCGCCCTGACTTCCCACGCAAAATTAATGAGTGAGCGACTTCTCTGCATTTCTTCCCCTCCCAGCTCCTGATTGTTCACCCTACAAACTGGCTGGGGCTGGTGGTGTCTCCCATCATTTCTTAGCGCAGAGCCTGGCACAAAGGGACTCTGATCTCCGCAGATCTAAGCCCTGCTGGATCAATCGCTAATTAAAGGGTTTTTCCATATTTAGGACCCTAGTCAGCCTTTTACTGACAGTGCTGTGAAATCAGAGAGACTGGAAATCAGACTCAGTGATATTAAAAAATAACCGACCAGACTGAACACATCAAACATTTTCTGACCTGTTTCACTTTGTCTCCCTTATCTGAACCACATGGGTGGAATTTAGCTCCTCTATTTTTAAACCTTTAACTCAGGCATTGACCTCTTTACTGTAGTCACCCTAGGTTCCCTTTGCAGTCAAAGAAGAGAGAGGCACTTCGGGGGTTTGCTTGGCCTACTTTCGGGGTCTACTTTAGGGCAAGAGGAAAGGGACCCCAGAAATGCCTGTTTCTCTTCACTGACTGTAAAGGAAGTCTTGGTAGTCGTGCCACATGCCGAGAGAGTCAATCAAAACCGAACCTAAGTGCTCTGAGATGCCTTTTATACAGCACTGTGCATACTGTGAACTCTGAGTAAGTGGATTATTCATAGCATATGTAGAATGTTGTATGTTACATATGTTCTGTATTTATACATATAATAGCAAGGCCGTCCATTCATGTATTACTAGGAAGTTAATCAAAGAGCTGTAGTTATCAGTGCAACATCTTTCTTACAGTTCCTTAGAGGAGAACCCCACCTTCAAACCATTCAGACCAGTATTTGTACCAGAGTAGACTGCGCAGGGCGTAGTTTTGCTACGCCCTCGTCCTTGGTGATTCTTTGCATTTCTGACAGCGTCACTCCAGCGCCAGCCATAAAGTCAGAGCTGCAGCCTGGGGAATCTGGCTCGGGATGTTTCTTTAGGTCTTACCAGGGCTGCACAGCAGCTTGCTGGGGAGGACGGCTGGAACTGAACTACTGAGTATTTGTAGCATCTGCCATGAATTGATTCCTTACCTGGGCAAAACTCCCACTGAAGCTTTTGGGAGCAAGGTCTTCATGTGTCAGTGTGAGAAGCCGGGCTGTCCCCATTTTTTTTTGCCCTAGCTGACCAAAATGAGGTCTGGAAATTTGAATCTACATTTGAACCTACGTGTGGGTCACCTGATGCCAAGACCCACAATACGCAAAATTAATAACCCACTTGTGCCACTGGGTCTGCCTGATGGATGCTGTTAGCCACGTGCTACACCGCAGCCATCCAAAACTGGAACTGGCACTTACAGAAAAGGATGTTTTAAAAAAAGGACTCAAAATGCTACAGCCTCTGAACTAACCTTGCGGGTACAATTATTGCAGAGGACAAGGGGTTTTTTGGGGGAGGCAGGCCACATATGCCTTCTTCTGTACACCTAAAGAGTAGCTCTGAAGAAAGTTTTCATTTTCCGGTTCAGATCACTCTGGGAAGAAGTAATTATTTGACTTCTTTTTTTTTTACTTCAGTATGCTCCTGAGAAGAACTGGTAGCGGTCACAGCAGGGGACACAGGGTTGGTCGCACAGATGTGGGGAGACATGCTGCCATACATATAAACTACATACATGTCCTAGGAGCACGTTCTGACATCACTAATTTGTTCAACTTACCTGCAAGACAGCAGAAAAGACTAGAAGAGAATAAGCTGCCGCTGTCACTTTTCAGCAACAGTTAGTCATTTGGTCGTGAGTACAAATATTGCAGCAGAGCCTCTTGATACAAACACCATTTCGTGATAGACAATTCCGCTTGTTTCCTGGACCTGGAATGCTAATTAAATCTGCCAGCGGTTCTCCTGCCAAAGACCTGCTGCTACATCTGTGGGCAAAGCTGTGTTTAAATACCCTTCAGAGCCAGTAGCATTTCATCGATCAGATTTATGAAGGGAAAGCAACCAGGAAAAATAGACCCTGTTATCTTCTCACCTAGGAAAACAATCTGATAGGCAGATTCTTAAGTGGAGCCGTCTTTTGGTAATGAGTCTAACTTTCTGTATGGCAAATGAAAGTATTATGAATAATATCTTAATCTTTCAGTGTATCTCTTTCCAATGACGAATTGCATTAAAAATGCATAGCAAACTATTTTCCCTTTCTTCCTAAGAGGCACTGGAGCTGTTTTCTTTTATGCTCGATGGAGCCTGCAGAAGCTGTCCTGCTGTCCTTTACGTGTGCTGCAATCCTGGCACACGCGTGTACCTTTAAAAGAAAACTGTCCCCACTGTACTGCGTTTCTCATGGAAAGCCCTGGAGATCAGTATTCTCTTTCTCACTGAAAATGAACCCAAACCATCGATCAGTCTCCCACGGCATTTAGGAAGTGGGTTTCTCCGCAGGAACAGAACTTTGTGGGCTTATTAGCATTTCCCCTTCCTATACATCTGGCTTAATGCGTGGTCTGTCAAAGATGAATAGTCAAAGATTCTGCCTGAATCACGCTGAAATACCGAATCGCAGCATCGCCGGCGCGGAGGCGGCTCCCAGGCAGGCTGGGGCTTGCTGGGCACTGCCCACAGCTGCACCGCCAGGCGCAGAGTAACCCCGCCTGCAGCGCTCATAACGCGGTATGTCACTTCGGTGTCAAACAGATCCTTGGCCAAACACCTGGATTTTACATCACACAGGCCTCAGTGAAAAACGGCATGATAAATCTTAGTGATGGGTGGGCTACGCGGTAAGCATCACAGCTGAAAACAAGCAGGGCTCAGATTAAACTGATTCAAGTCCGTGAAAGTTAACAGAAATCTTTCCATGGGGTCCAGGACTGTGGAGCAGGTCCCGTCTTCTCCCTATGACAACACTCTGTGACATGAAGCAACTTGCAGGGTGGCAAGGGATGGGGTAACTCCTCCTGGCCATGCTGGACGAGCAAAGCGACACGGGGCACCGTTTGGTTTGTGAACCAAATGGCTGCTGAGGCTTACAGCGAGGCACTCGTGGCTGCGGGTGTCGGACAGCCCAGACGGTCTGGCCCCTGTTGGTATTGTCAGGATCCCAACATGTTCAAGAAGGTGCTTGTTCTATAGTTGCTGCACTAAGGCGGCACTTATGGGACAGAACTTGCCCGTCCTCACTGAGCTGTTTTTGTGCATGTGTTTACAGACAGGTTTCTCCCATCCCGGGAGCTTATTTAGCGGTGTTACAGGGGCTTTCTGGCTTGCCCGTGCGCTTTCTGGCTTACAACTGTGCAAGCAAAGTGTGTGCAACTGGCGACCGAGGCTGGCCAAGGCCCTGCGGTCGGCTCCTGTATTTAGGATCTGTGGGAAGATCAATACACCCTGGAAGTCCCCAGCCCAGCCCAAGTGCCTGGCACACTCTGGCTGCTCCTCAGACCCGGCTCCGTGCCGGAGGGCAGTGGGGACCCCAGGGCCACCGCCGGTCCCCTTGTAGCCTCCAGTGTAGCACTGGGGGCTGTGGCTCGTGGGGGCTGAGCTCGGGGAAGGCTCACGAGCAGAAGCAGCAAACCCAGCGATCCCACGTGGCGTTGTTTCGTACTTGGAAGCAGTTAGTCACTACTATGGCGGGCCGTGCGTTCGCATGTGAGCCCAGACAAGTGCTTTCCAGGGCAGCGGGGAGGAGCGAGGCAACGGTGGGCCCTGGCTAGTGCCAGCAGCCTGCCCTGAGAGATGGCTGGCGCGGACGCAGGGCCCCCGCTGCAACTTAAAAGGCTGCTGATATGTAAATAAAAAGGTCTCATCTTTTAGGAGAGTGGAAGCATACTGTCAGGTCAAGCTGCCTGGGACTTGCAGGGAGGCCAAGCAGCTCTCCAGCGGCTCTAACCGATGCTCAGCTTCCTCGTCGCTCTGGCTACCAAAGCGTGGGGGTGCGCAGCTGTGTTAGGTAAAACCCTGATGCCGATACCCTGTGGCAGGTGCTCTGAGGGCAGCTCTGGGGATTTCACACTGCCCAGAGATCCTGGTATCTTCCAGCATTAAGCCAGAATTATGGACCCTTAACGACATCTAAAGCGACCGGGGCTCCTCGGAGCAGAGGTCTGCCCCGATGGCTGTTATTTTCCCAGCGTAGCAAGTGTGATTATTGTTTTTAGCTGGCCATCAGCGATGCAGACAATGGGTCTGTGTATTTGGCTAACAGCTGTTATCACGTATGGGATCAATATGTGCCTGCCACAGCTCAGTGTTTTAAGAAGGACAAGACAGAGGCGCGGAAGGTTGCACGTGATGTCTCCTCTCCCTGTACCATTCTTGGTCATAGGTTACTGGGTTATTCGAGCATCTGACGTCCAGGCTAATCCACTGGAAATCGATCAGATCAGCTGGCAATGGGCGCCCAGTGATGACAGATTGAGTTAATGGTCTTTATCGCCGCTTCAGTGACAAAGGGTCTAATCCTGGTATTTCTGCACAGACGTGCAGAACGGAGCACACACAGGGAAGCACAGACACAGACAAGGTAAGCGCAAACATGCTTTTAGCTTCTCAAAGAGCTGTACATATGAGTGGGCTGGTGCTGGAATAAGTAACTTACCTTGTGTTTCCACTAGAAGGCCGGGACCAAGCGACTTATGTTTCTATATTCCCCCACACCCCACTGATAACGTTACAGACTTACATGTACCTATTTCCTCATCAAGATACATACATTTTAATTATAGAGATGTTCCAGCTTCAGTCTTGCATCCAAATATATCAAAGCTTTTAATGTTATCACGTGTATCTAAATACCAGTAAAGCCAGAGCTCGGTGCTGCCCTGCTCTGGGTTCTGCATTATTTAATGTTAAGTGTTAATTTAAATATCATTTAAACTAGATGTTTGGTTGTTTTCTTACTTCTTCAGCACTGCCACATTTCTGAAGGTGATGTGGTAGACAACGATAGTCTGTATTTTCCCTTGTAGTCTTCAAGGTCTGTTCCCCAAAGATCAAGGGGTAATTTTTTGAGTCATAATCGAGGATGTCTTGAATCTGATTCTTTAAGGGAAGTTAGGAAAAAGCACCCAAAACCAGACATTCAAAGTCACCCGTCATCTTTTATAGACTGCATCACTTGCATCCTGCTTTACCTGTAATTTATCCTCACAGCTATTGGTGAGACTGCTGATATGGGAAAGGCCAGCAGGATCAGACCTTAACATTTCACATCTAATCCTATGAATATTGTGTTTATTAGGTCCCATATGCTGTGCTAATTCCGGCTTTATTTATAATACATGGCTTATTTCTTAGGATTAGGTCTAGAACAGCAATTGGCTGTTCAACAAACAGTGCACTAAAGCAGCCCCACCTTGCAGCTAGAAGTGCCTTCTTCTGCTTGGATTGTGAAAAATATTTATCCAGCTCAATATCTAAGCAATCAAAATGCCCCATGATGAAAGCTGTGCCTCCTAACAGGCCTCACGTATGTACAAAAGCATTTCCCGATCCGCCAGTGCTAACCGCTTCGCAGCCGCGGAGCAATCTGGGATGGCGAAGATTGTCCAAAAGCATTATCCAAACCGTCTACTGGACCCGCCAAAATATTTCTGCCTCCACCTCTGGGGTTCACAAACCCCTCTCTGCCTTTCACCATTGCTCTCCGCCGCAGCCGGGATGAGCCGCAGCATCACGCCGCGGCGGGTGCACAGCCAGCCAGCTCGGGTGGGAACAGCCGGCGTTCTGAGCCGGGCGAGCGAGCGCATGAGGCTGGGAATGGTGCCGGAGGGCGGTTTGGGCACGGGGGCCAGCGGCTGGGCTGTTGGGTGAAGGGTGCCTGTGTGCCTCCGCCACAGAGCCCGTGCTACCGTCTGCTGGAGGCTGTTGCTGCACCCTGGCTGGCAGCATCCCTGCTTCGGTGCCCAGGGCCAGACCCCCCCGGTGACCCCTCCAGGCTTCAAATCACATCCTCACCCACACCGCCGTCCAGCTCCCAGTTCCTTTTCTGAACCCCTTATGAAAGCCCAGCCTGAAAATAAGCTGCTTGGCTCATGGATGCAGCGAGAAAGAGCAAGAACACAGTTATTAAACAAACACAGGTGAGGCATAAGAGTGTACAAAGTATTGGTTCACTTACACATCATCCAGTTAGTTGGTTTTGTCCTCTGCCATTTGCATCACATGCCCAGGCAGCTGCTTAAATGCTGGAGTTTTTCCTTTTTCTTTGTTGCTCCCAGGATAATTTTTCCTTCTGTTGGCTGGTTGGACTGACTGTCTCTCTTCAAAGTCAGGATGAGCGTGAACCACTCACAGTCCCGTCACCACATGTGAACCACTCGCAGTCCCGTGACCGACTTTCTGCCCTGCCTGGATGGTCCTGCGGCCAGTTCAGAGGGCTCCCGTCCCTGCACCACACAGGCCTCGGACACGTCTTTCCCTAAAACAGCCATCACCCTAATAAACAAGGATGCAGAGAATGCTAGAATCAAAATTAAGTCAGCCATGAAGCCACTGTTTCAAACAAACCCACATAAAATTAGTTAATTGGGATGGCAAGCAACGTCATTCTGCTGGTCTATAAATTAATGAGAAATTATTTGAGCTGATCAGAAGATTTCTTGCTCTCTGTCCTTTGGGAATTCACAACATCCTTCTGCTTTAGTGCAGAAATCAGCATGAAAGGTCTCGCACTCCAGCAGTTCCCTCCCTGTATATGCTTCCTCCTCGCCTCCCCTTCCCTAGCTTCTGCTTCACCTGGTCTTTCTGTTTTCTGAGATTCCCTCTTTTCCCCTACTGTCTCATTTTTCATTCTCTCTCTTCAGAAACTATTTTCTCTTCCAAAGCAGCTGTGTGCTTTAATCCCAAGTCCCATGTCCCAGCGACTAAGGATCACACCAGGAACACCAACGCTTACAATGAAAACAATAACCGTAATAGTAATAACGATAATTCCCATCTGCAGTGGGGGATATCGAGGGCAAACGCCGAGGACCGTTGGCCAGCCAGGACCTTGGATGCGTGAAGGAAGACCGGCAAGCTCTGCAGCTGGCGGGCAGCCTGGCCCTGAGCCGTGCCCTGGGCACGGGGGGGCTCTGTGCACGTTTCCAAGGATGCAACGACAGAAGCACAGGAGGTAAATTGCTGTTTATTATGTGTCCTGCTGACTGGCTTCAGCCGACACGACTTTCTGGCAGCAAAGCTGTAAAGTCAGAGAGGCGAATAAGGTGGGAAAGATCTCCATCGCTCAGGCCCTGTCCCAGCGTGAGTACCAGGTTGCTTCTTAAGCCCACGGGTGTGAAGCCCCCCGTGAGCGGCCGCATGCGGCGCTTGCGGAGCGATGCTGCCTGCCCGGCTGCTGCCCACGCCGGCACGTGGGCGCCCGGCGCCGGCTCCAGCCACGCAGCGAAGCAGCTGCAGCCTTGAAGCGCAGCTGCAAAGCGTGTGGCTTATTGCATGTCACAGAGTGCTGCGCCTCGGGGATTTCCTAAGGCAGCCTCGCTGGATGTGCGGGAGCGGGGAGCTGAGCACCCTCTGCTTCCCAGTAAGGGGGTCCAAATCTCTAATTCAGCCGTGGAGACCCAAAGACTCCCAAAGGAGTCCCTCTCTCCTGCCCTTGAAAAGCTTTGTCCATCGCTTGGTGCCTTTTTTCATGTCCCAGCTGCAGAACAGTGTGCTAGGGAAGAATCCCAGCTGCAACCGGGCACTGCGACGAAAATCCCCCAAATCACCCAAGGCAAGGGAAAAAAGGAGAGAGAGGTGTTTCTTCTAAAATCTCAGGGTTTTTAAGCAAGGCTCGTGATTGTTTTTCAGGGGGAATATGACATGCATGTCAGCACGCCGAAGTAGACCTGTGCTTTTAATATTCCCTTTAACATGATGCTGAGACTTTTTAAGGGTGTGCATGCCTACACCCGGGAAGTTACGTTTGACAGAATAACAAGAATGACAAATGAGGTGAATTTGCAAGTTTTTCTCCTCAATTCCCATGCCATTATCACCACTTTCCCCCTGCGCAGAGCTGCCTGCTTGGACTCTCACCTTAATTTGCAAGTGCAGTTTGAAAGACAACTAATTTCTGCATCAAATCCGTGAGGGGCCTGTTATGGCCTTGTTAAAAGGGAACCGCTTGATTCGGGGGGTGTATTTTCAAGTTTGGCTTATTTATGGACTTCAAGGATTTAAAAAAAAAAGATGAAAGTGTTCTAATGTCATCTTGTTCAGCTGGTGATGAGGGAATTTGGAAAAGATTAAAATTGGACTAAGGGGTTTTATTATTTTACGCAAAGGACAGGCAAATTAAATTAAATCACAAAGTGTTGGTAGTTCAAAAAAATAAAAAAGCACACCAGAAATCAGCCTAATCTTAAAATCTTATAAATTATACATGTAATATGGTAGTAGCGCCTAGTGAATATGTTAACTTTTCATTCTCGTTCAGCTAAAATGTTGATGCACAAACGTGGCACAGAAAAATGGCGTATTTGCAGTGGGATGTAACTGTGATCTAATTTAGCAGCGTTTCTTTTCAATTATCTCTTTGCTTTCCTCCTCGTGGGCCACGATCAACCTTCTCCCTTACCTGCGGCTCTCCAAGGCGGGAGCGGGAGGCCGCGCGGGGAGGCACTTACGGGCACGTTGTCGCTCTGCCAGCACCCGGGGTGCCACCGCTACCGGTGCTGCCCGACCAGCTTCTCCCCATGCAGCCGGCGGGTTCGGTAGCTTTTCGGCCGGGCTGCGAGCCCCCCTGTGGGGCTGCGGGGCTTCTGCCCGCCCCGGGACTTTCACGGGGAGGTTGCAACATCCAGAAGCTTTGGCTGCTCTGGTTTCTCAAGTTGATGAATGGCTGGAAAATTCAGTCCTGGTGGTGCTTGTGCCTGCGTATATGGAAACTCGGGAGCTGATGAACGGGTGCCAGAAAGACAGAAAGAGCAACAGGTTGTAATCCGGAGCGGGTGGCCCCTCCCTCTGCTGCTGGGAAGTGCTGAAAGGGGCTGAAAAGCAAGAGGGGGGGGTACCCAGCCTGTGTCTCTGATATTCTCTGCAACTTCTAAAAGACCATTTCTCATCCCTTTCCTTGCTGCCGTCCTCTCCGGAGGCCGGGCGGCATTACTAGATGAGCGGTGCCACCAGGGGTGGGGGCCGCAGGGACGCCCTTTCCCGGGGGCTGGCAGCTCGGGGCTGCTGCTCCGGGTGGCCATGCAGTGCCGCAGCCCGTGCCACGGCCCCCCTCATGCTGGGGGGCATAAAAGCAGTGTCTCCGCTATCCTTTCACCTTTCCTAAAACTCAAACAAAGCTCCGAGAGCTCTGCTCACCCTCAAATTCAATTTAAACTGGTGGGAAGGTTAAAAAAAATTATTGTAGGGTGGGACGAAAGCACACTGGTGAAACCCCGCACAGCCAGTGTCCTCACAGAAGCCTAATTTCTTTAGGAAACTGGGCTAAAATCATAATTAACCAGGCAATGCTGCCAAGAGAGGCGGTGCCTGCGGGGTCTGGCCAGGCTGGATGCTGGCTGGAAGCCTTGAGGCTTTGTTATCAGAGAGCTGACCCCCCACGCACACCCCCAGCACACACACACACGTGTGTGTGCACACAGCACAGGGCCCGGCGTGGGGTGAGCTACACTGGCAACCGTGACACGGCTGTCACACGGCTGTCACGGTGCTTGGGCAGATCCAGGGGCTCACCCCCGCCGGTTCGGGACTGGAGACGTCGCAGAGCTTCATAAACGGCAAGAAAGAATAAAAGAAAAAAAGCAATTATATTTTCATCTCAAGGTGAGGGGGAAAAAAAAAAGGTGCTATGGTTTTCTTTGGGATTGTTCTTGTGGTGGAACAAATGCATTTCAGTTATCCAAAATGCAGTGGTTTATTTGTTGAAGTAGAATCATAGAATCACAGAATTGCCTAGATTGGAAAAGACCTGTAAGATCACCTAGTCCAGTCGTTAACCGAGCACTGACAAGTCCCCCACTAAACCGTGTCCCTCAGTGCCTCGTCTACACGACTTTTAAAAACACCCAGGGATGGGGCCTCCACCACTGCCCTGGGCAAGCCCTTCCAACGCCTCATGACCCTTTCGGTAAAGAAACTCTTCCCAATAT
>JAVKLA010000062.1:1636451-1652545 GCA_034782735.1 Sagittarius serpentarius | reverse complement strand
CAACTGAAAACATCAGGGTGTTATCAACATTCTTCTCATACTAACCCAAAACACAGCGCTGTACCGGCTACTGGGAAGACAATTAACTCTGTCCCTGCCAAAACCAGGACAATATGCAAACCCTCTGACATCTTTGCTCTAAAGATAAGGAGGAATTGCTGCTTCCCTTAGTGTGTGATTTGCTGCTTTTTGTCTTCTCCTCTCTGTCCGGAGGTGGTGGCATTTCACACGTGGCCAGGGCCTGTAAAATGCTCTGGGTGGACCTCTGCAATGTGTTGACTCAGATCTGTATCTAATTGTATGGGCTACCTGGGAGACAACTGTGAGAGGGGCAGCAACCAAACCCTCACCGAAGCATAATGAAGGGACAAGTGAAACTGTAGGACGTGGGCTGCAAAGCCACGTTTTTTAGCTCGGGTTTGGAAGGGCAACCCCAGCATTCACCTTCCTGACACACACTAATACACAAATGGCTCTCCTCTCCCAGCGTGCGTTTGAGGCGCGGGTATCAAGGTAACAGACGTGCTATTTTGAAAGCTAGCCCTGGAAATAGTGCTTTGTGACAAATCTTAGGCAGGCAGCGTCTGCCTAGGACACGTCCCACGTCCTTCCCCTCCTCTGCAAGCCCTTTGTGATCCCCAGGTGGGGACCTTTCTTACAAGAGCTGCCGTTGAGTTAGGTCCCTGTCATGGAAGCCAAAGGAAAGACAGCATCACAGTCCAAGAAGCTGGGCCCGTGTCCGGTTGAACAGGCCATAGTACTATGGGGGGAAAATAATAGAACAAGCGCTGGAGAACTTGAAAACACCAGAAACAGCGGTCGCCCTTCCCAGCCCTGCCAGTCTCAGCGCAGGGGCACGGAGGGACTGCCTGAGGAGGGCCAGCCTTCGGTGCAGCCCCGGCGATATTTCGAAGGCCGGAGGTGACCTGCAAACTGGGCCAACAGAGACCAATCGGTCTCCTGCAGCTGAGACCCAGAAAAAAGTCTCTGGGGACAAAAGGAAAAGCCATCGGTGAGAAACGTGAGGATCTGTATGAAAAATCAAAATGCAATAGAAGATACCCACCCAGCTCCCGCGCCCCTCTCCTGGCTCCTCCCTCGTCCACGGAGCCGAAAACCGACGCAGTGCTGGGAAGGGTGCGGGGCTGGGGCTGGCGGGACGTGGGCCAGGGGCGGCAGCAGGATGCTCCTGCCCAGCTGAGCTCCGGTATCAGCGGGAAAAGGTGTGGAGAGGAGGCACTTCGCATTCAAAACCCATCTTCACACATTTCTCCAGTTTGCCTCAGCTTCACTCTCTCCCCACAGCTGATGGGACAGGTCAGTCCTTTACACTATAGAAAACCTCCTACGCGCAGTTGTGAAAGCATCCTCTCTCGTCTGTCTGTATCCAGCTGTCACAGGTTCTGAAATATACACCAGCATGCGGGCAAAATGCCATTTTGATGAAAGAGAATAATACACAGGAGAGCTGCGAACTGAAATCGAGTGTGGGCTTTTGGAATAACTGGAATATCTGGACAAGGAAGGATTAGTAGATGCTGCTCATGCCATTTCTAAGGTGACTAAAGCAGGAAGCTATTTCTACTGCATTGCTAAAGCGTATTACTTATCAAATACATCCTATAATTTATATACAGCGAGAAATGGCTAGAAATACGCGTGTTTTCAGAGTGCTGGTCTAAATGAAAAATAAACAGTTTTTCATTAAAAACAAGTCAGAGGTGTCTCACAATGTCTGGAACCAGATTTATCCCAGAAATAACTGTGGGCGACCCGGGGCAGACACCTACTTTTTGCTCCCCTTTTCCATGGTGCTGAGCACAACAGGGCCCAGGCCTTTGACGGAAGATCTGAGAAACCGCAGGACCACATGGACCATAAGTAGGGTTTTGGAAAAGACACCAGGGACCCTGTGCCCAAATCCAATGGCAATTTTGAGATCACTGGTCCGTAACATTTATTCTTAAAAGAACGAAAGTTACAGGAAGGCGTTCGTGTCTACTGTAGTGCAAAGCCCACCTTGCTCAAGGAGTCCTTCCCCAGTACAAAAACTGAATAATCATGTATTTCCCTGTTACAGTCAGATTGTCCTTTTGTGGTTCGGGGGAATCACAGATTTCTCTGAACGTTGAATACTGCTGTCCCCAGGTTTTTATCTGGGAGACTACACACTACAAAACCCCTTCCGGTATCCGTAATGCTGATATAGAAGAAGAGCGATTCAGGATGCCGGGATCTGTGTGCCATCCAGCTCAGGAACAATAAAAAATGGATGCTAAATTAGAGCTCAAGGTGGAGCAAGCATTTCATGAACATTTGGCAAATAGTGAGCTCAGGGTAGCAGAATAAGGTATACACAGGGTGAACTACTTTAAAGTCCTGGCGATACTGTTGATCAAAAAGGAGACAATGACTTGTCAGGCTTCCCACACCCATAAATCCAGAAGCGCAGTGATTTCATTTCCAGTCCAGCAGTTCAAAGCCGAAGGTGAGCTAAGCTGGCTTCTTGACATTTGAGAACAGAAGCTGTCTTCAGCCCAGCACGAGAAACAAGATTAGCCTTTCCAGATTAGAAGGAAAGTATGAGTGAAGCACCAGAGGGTTCAGTGTGGGGTCTTTTTAATAGCGGCAGACTTGGATGATGATGTTGAAAGCACAAGCTGCCAAGTCTAGAAGGGAGGATGGATAAAGTATTAATTTACTTATTGCTTAAGTGCCTCAGCTGACGGTGAAATACTGTTCAGGACAGGCTGCTATAAAACAAGGATTCTTGGAGCAAGGTCATAACACACAGCAACAGTATCTAAAAGAATAAAAGAAGGATTTTAAATTG
This sequence comes from Sagittarius serpentarius, assembly GCA_034782735.1. Lineage (NCBI taxonomy): Eukaryota > Metazoa > Chordata > Aves > Accipitriformes > Sagittariidae > Sagittarius > Sagittarius serpentarius. The sequence continues at coordinate 1,649,712 of JAVKLA010000062.1, read as the reverse complement.
CTGTATGAAAAGTTCCAAAGCCTTCAGCTAAGTACATCTGCAAGAAGAACAAGAAACATGAAACTGGGTGACCTGGCCCGAAGGAAAAAAGGGGACCCCAGTGCCTCACCAGGGATATAATGCATAAGCAAAGACTCGGTTATCATTTGCAGACCTGCTAGTAATCAGCAGACAGATTTTCCTTACAGTTTGGGTGTTTTCTACTGATTCAATGTTTTTCTTTCTACCTACTGCCAACTCTTAGAGTAAGTAAGGGCAGATTTCCTATGAGGCCACGGAATTATGTGTGCGTATTAGTCGCTAGCTCTGGAATTGCATTGATCTCTTCCTTTATTTTTTCCTTGAGTTATTTCATAAACAAAATCACCCAGCAGCAGATAGCTAGGCAGCCTCCATCGTGCAATTTTAGGATACATGCATTGCCCAGGAACGGTGTCTCTATACTTTTCATCTAGTAATTTTGTTTGTTCAGCAGAGGATATCCAAAGCTGTATGGTAGAGACCTAATCCAGCAAAAGCTAATCCATCAGATCAGGGCCCGAGCGCCCGGCACCACTTTGAACTCAGCCCTGGAGACAGCGCCGCTGGAAAACCTGGGTTCCCAGCCCCAGGCGCTGCACGGGGGTGTTACCACCCCCGCTCCGTGGCGTGGGCCTCCCCATGGCGAACCAGATCCCCGTGAGGTGTGGGTCAGCTGTGCTCCCTTCATCACGATGGAGCTACGCTACTTCAACGTGATATAAGAACACAGGCTTGTACAGACACAATTCCAGCTGTTCAAGCTGAATTAGTAAACAAGCAAAAAACCATCAGATATCTAAATATTCTTTGTTTATTCGACTGTGGGCCTGAACAGCAATGCACAAACTTCCTGCGAAGCCAGCTGTCCTCCTCCCGCAAGATGAACCAGACTGACATACCCCTGTGCATTTCTGGTGTCTTTTCTTCTTTGCTCAACAAAAGAAGCACTGCTGGATTTGAAATAAGCTACAAATAAACCAGGTTCAAACGCTGACTGATCGCACACTGCCTTGGTACACCTATCTACAAGCACTGACTGGTTTCCGACACGTAGGAAGCTGGGGACCACGGCGCGTGCCGCCAGCGGGCTCACAGGCTGCTAAAAGGGATGCTGCACACCCGCGTCTGTGCTCTGCACGCCGTGTGCGGTCACAGCGGGCACGGGTTTCACTGTTTGAAATGTATTCCTGAAAGGCAAAATAAGAGGAAAAAAAACTCCGCTGAGTGTTGCAATGGGAAACTGCTGCCCATCAGAAGTTAAAGTAAGTGGCAGTGCGCGGGCACGTGCTGCACACCGGAGCTCACGCGAGCTGCCGTCAACCCGCGCCTGCACAGAGCAGGCAGCGTGGCAGGCTCAGCTAGGGCTGGCATCACCGTTTCTCTCCAAATCAAGCCGTCCTTCTGCAGCTGCCTCCTGCTGGGTTCTCCCGACTCGAAATCCAGGCTGCAAGAGGCAGTCGGCGTTTCTCGCCCGGCTGGGACATGCAGACCCACGAGCTCGGGGACCGAGGGCATCAGCGCCGGGCAGGGCAGGGGCTGAGCACTCGGCTCGGCACCGTGCGTGCCCAGCTCCAGGGTGGGCAAGAGGACGTGTCCTGCGTCCTCCTGCATGCAGGGCTGTGCAAGCAGGTCTGAGAACACGCAGGTTTTTTCCTGTTTCTCCAACTAGCAGAGCACTGGCAGTTCACACCTTCGCAGCCTCCCTGGTTTTGTCCAGGTACACGGGAGCCCTCCCGGTTCCCATCGGCTGCGGGAGATGGGGCGGCTGGGCTCTGGCTTCGTCACGTCCGTAATTCACATGAAAAAACAGACTTAGTTGGTTTTGGTGAAATGACTCCGATTTCAAGGCAGATTTTGCAATCAAAGGCTCCTTTCCCAGAATGCTTTCCAGCAATCAGTCTACAACAGCATCACTTACTGTCATCGCTTAATGATACACTAGCAGTACCTCTGCTGTACCAGCCCTCTCCTCCCTCCGGGCAGCTGCCAGACACCCCGCTGCCTGGGCAGCAACCCACTGCCACCCCGCTTGCCGCCGAGAGCTGCTTCAGGGCTTCAAGCTAAGCCTCGCCTGCTGTGCTCGCTTCTTCGGCTTTATACTGCCTGTGCTGGAGTGACCGATCACTAAAATAAGCCCAACAGGGATTTCCCCCCGCCACCCCCCCTCCCCGGGAGGTGATTTCAGCAGAATTTCACCTCTTGGCTCACAAACACGGTTATCTAACACAGCCTGGAACCTTATTCCGCCTGTTTGCTTTTTTGGCCAACGTAGGCAGTAAAAAAAAAAACAAAAATCAACTTTTTTTCTTTTTTTTTTAGATTTTTTACTTAGGTATCAAGATCAATTCTGCTTTTTGTCTTTTAAAGGTAAATTTGCCTCCAAAATCCAAATAACCAAGTTACCTCCTGTTATGGCAATAAGTGAGCTGCACTGAATTTCTCTCTTCTCCCCAAACCTGGCTTTTCCCTTACGGGAGAATAACCCCGGTGGCCCCTGGCCCCTGATAAGAAAGCAAGCTCTAAATCAACAGGTAGCAGTTAAGATAGGCGGCTCACTGATACCGTGACTTTCATGTTGGTTTTAATGACGCTGACAGCCTTGACTTGCCGTGCTCCCCTCGCTTGGCCACAAACCAGCCGGGAGCCGGGGAAGCCACGGGCGATAAGAGGCCAGTACACACACAGCACCTGCCTGCGAGTTTTGCCGGTGTCAGCTCCTGCGGTCAGAGCTGTGTTGCTCACAGGAGTAGGACAAAGCCGGGCAAAAAGTTTCCGACAACGTTTTCGTGTCTGGAAACATCCCTTGGTCATAACCACAATGTCTGAAAACGCCGATTCTGCGTAAGTTTCTTCTGAAAAGCAAATGAAAATAAGGCACTGAGTTAAGATCACTGTGGAAACATAGCAGGCTGGAACGTTTCATTCTGCCATTTGCAAATACTTTGGAATTAAGAATGCACCATAAGGAAATCAAAGCTAAAACTGAAAAAAACTTTATGTCAGATTATTTTGTCCAATCCAGAACAACAAATACTCCCAAAATTTAATGTTAACAGAAACCCCAAAATTACATTTTATTATGGTTTTGAATTTTTGACAATTTGAAAATCCTGGGAAACAGCTCTAAAGCTGGCAGTCAGTAACCTCTTTGCAAAAAAACAGGAATACGTTTCTCTTTTGTTGCTTTTGATCAGTCCGCTTTCCCCGGGCATGCGGAGGGTTCTTATTTTCCATGCTTGAACAGGGCATTTAAATTGTAGGTTTTTACAAGAAAACTTAAAGGTAAGTTTAGATGGAGTCACAGTGTAAGAACAGGGGTTTTTCTCATTCTATTTACTTAGGTTACTGAGTTTGTAAAAAAAGGACACCTGCGGTAAAGGTACAGCGTGACAACACATGTGAAGTACAGCAGTTTCAAACCGTCTCTGAATTGCCTCCCCCTCATGGAATTTGCCTTTGTTTTCCAGCGCCTGGAGAAAAAATGAAATTCAGTAACACAAATAAGCGGTAAAACACGATAAAATGAATTCTGAAAAAATGAACTACGATAACATAACTTGTATGTTAATAAATTTGTGGCCTGTCGGACCAAGGGCTTCATAGCAAAGCACCCTCCACATAAACCAGCTTCGCCAGGGAGGGTCACGTCTGCCTTTACCCCAGGGTGTCAGCGCAGGCGCCTGCACCGATCCCGGCTGCAGTGGTACGGCTGGGGAATAAAATCAGTAGGCAGAAACAAAACTGGTGCTTAATCATGCAACGAGTGCTGAAATTTGATGAACGCTGCGGCGTGTGACCGGGTCACCGACGGGATGCTGTTACGCAGAAAAGGAAGCATACTGCTTGCAAGTCCCGGTACGGAAGAGAATTAAAAAATTCCAGCATTTCTATGTCATTCTTCATCCCGCCTCCACCCCACCGCCCGTCTGAGTTGCTGCTCGTGTGAGTTACCGCTCGGGAAGGAAGAGAGGCAAGACGCAACGCTGCGCCTCCGGACGCACGGAAGGTCTGGCTGGCTGGGGAGCTCTGCACCGAGGGGTGCCCCGACCAGCCTTTCCCCCGTTTTTAATGGTCCTAACAAAGCATAAATGGGGAAAAAAGATCCCCTCTGGTTCTTACGCACTGACAGCTCTTCCCTCCAAGACCCTCGTTTGGTGCTTTTCACTCACGGGAAGCAGGTGAGGAGGGAACTAAAACCTAGTTGAAGAGATTTAATTCAGGCTTTAAAGGGAATTAAAGTGCTTACTTTTAGGCACAAAGCAAGCCTGGGAAAACTCAGGTGGCAGACCAAAAAACCCGTGCAAATTTATGGTGACAAAATACAGGCTCTCTAGTTTATCAGCCTGTGCTCAAGTGGCTGCAGACAGCAAAAAATCAGCTGCTTGCGGAGGTTTCAGCAAGTAGGTAAGTGCCCAGATCAAGTTTTTACTGTGAAATGATCATTTGAAAAAACTGCTCCCTACTGCTAGATCATACAGGGTAAAAAAGCATTAGAAAAACAAGAAAAACTGTGATGGTATTTCAACCGGCCTCTGTACGGGTAGAAGGATAATTACCAAACAAATGAGGGATTTTCAAATCCCCACCATTGGTCCAGTCCCTCTGCCTCTGCTGTACATTCACCGCGACATTTTGGTCCACAGCTGATCGGTCTTATTGCTTAAGCACAGTTTTCCTGTCACGCCGTGTTACAGGCACCGTGTTCTGGGCAGCTAGATACTTAACACTGTTAAGGACCTTCAGTCGCGCATCCTCACTTGGACTGAAGTCCCAGAGCCGGAAAAAAGGAGACAGCGAGGGACGTCGCATCCAGTAGCAGGTGATGGCCACGTGGGCAGAAGCAAGGGGTGGCCCAGGTTCCAGTCCCACACTCTTCCTGACCTGAAGCAGGGATCCCAGTTTCTCTGGGAAGTACTCCAATCGCTAGGCCATTGGATAGCTTTTTAGGAAGGATAAAATGTCCATGGTAGTTGTTTCACTGCACATAAAAGAAGTAATTACATATTAAGCTGTAAGCAAAGTTAAAAGGCTTTACAGCTAGGCATTTAACCCCCTCAGCTAGGATAGCACAGTGCAAGTCTTTGTCGTCCTAGCTAGAAGGGTGCACCACTAAATCGTCTGCGTATTTTGGGACGTGTGTAATCTCCACCACCCCTCCCCAAACAGACACTAACTTTTATGGCCACTTCTCAGTTCTACCATCATAATCAGCTTCGTCTCCTTTTCCCACAGCAAAGATTAGATACAAAAACAAGTCACTGCCGTAATTAATTAATTAATTAATTAATGCAATACATTTCCCCCTGTAAATTCAACATGAAAATGCTCTGCTGTTGTCAACGGCCAGCTAGAGTAACCCCTGCGAGCATCATTGCAGCAGCCACTGCTGAAATAGCCAGCAGCTCTGTGGAAGCCAGGAAGGACCATTCTGAAGATCCTAATGTTGTTTCGTGGTATTTCATTACCACGGTACAATTTAGTAAATACGGTGAAGAGTGAATCTTGGAAAGTTCAGAAAAATTGAGCTCTTTGGCTTATTTGAATTATTCCCACAGACCATGTCCATGCTTGTAGGACTGGCTCTTCTCTGGTCTCAGCTATCTGTCAGAGGTGCCGAGGCACGTCACCGTGCTTTCCTTCTCAGAACAGCCTCTCTTAGACTTAGGGCAAAACCTCTGCCTTTGGCTCCTACTGCCAACACGAGATCCCTGCCTGTCCCAGGTCAGCTTCAGGCCGTGCCTCCAGCGACACAGACTGGAAGGGCTGCTGCGTGGTGCCTTCAGAAACGTGCAAAACCCCGCTACAGCCATTGTAGCCAGACCGGTTGGTCCATGAAGACCGACAGGCTGGAGAGCCCAACTCGCCTGCCCAGGGGAGGGGAGGGGGCAGCGGGGGGGGTGAAATGCGCAGAGGCAGAAATTGCTTGGTGCTCACCAGCTGATATTCCCTTAGTGGCTGCCAGCGCTATGAAGGCAAGCGTCATTTCGAGTCCCCCGGCATCACCCCTCCTGCTCCTAGACCAACCGTAATCATAATTCCCTCTGCAAAAACTAAACTTTAACGCGCGGTTATAAAAGCACGGCAGCCCCAGTTACAAGGCGAGCAGTTTGAGCGTTGCTGTTCTCGGCCAGGCAGATAACCGTCCTGCAGACAGCCAGGCAGAGCTGGGCTCACACCACCCGGCTCGCCTTCCCGGCGGGGCCGCCTCTGCCCTCCGCTCCCGGGCGGTGCGACGCTACATCGCCGGCACGTGCCGCCTGTCCTCTCCGAGTCAGCCACTGCAGCATTTCTTTCTAGCAACGCTAGCTTCGGAGGGGGGAAGGATGGCGGGGGGAAACCTGCCTGTTTGCCTTCAGACGTGTCAGTCATTGCACACGAGCTGGAGTGCGCCAGCACCAGTCAGGATCCCATATTCCTGGCAATAGCAATGCAAATAAACACCCCAAAATCAGAGCTATGAGCAATGCTCGGAACGCCTGTACCATGGGTTTGCTTGCTTCTTTTCCCCTTTTCTTTCTTTTTTTTATTTGAAAAAAACAAACAACCAAAAAACCCTCTATCTCTAAAACTGATTTTCCTTGCAGGCGCAAAACACGGGTGACCATAGCAGAATGAGTCTAAGGGCCAACTTTTCAGTAAAACTTTTCCGTGTTTGCAGTTCCTGCTTAGGCTGCAGTCATTGCTGCTGACAACAAGCGACCTAGAGCGGCGAAGAACACGGCAAAACGCAGCTGGGCCGGCTGCCCGCTGCCAACCGGCATCCCCATCCGCAGGCCAGCAGCGTGAGGAGCCCTCGCAAGAATTTTAGTTGCCCGCGTCCCCCGTGCCGAGGATGGGAGGTGGTAAAACCCAGCTAGAAATTTAAAAAGGCAACACAGCAAATGTTTTCATTTAATCACATTTCTAATATCTCAGCGGAAAAGCTGCTTGTTTTGACAAGTCCTGACATTTTTACCACGCAAAAAAATGAACAATAAAACCGTTCAGACACGATCCAGTTCTTCGTAAGATAAATTTTCCCGTCCATATCTTTGGCCGGTTCTCCTGCAATGGAAAGCAGTATGTCTGTAAAGAAAGCAAGTCGCTAAGTTTGATCAGATCCTTTGTCCTTTATGGAAATACGGATGGTCCATGCAAAACTGCAGGCTGACAACGAAGGGCATTTTTTGGCAGTCAGAAGCAGAGGGCTGTGCCCCAGAGAAACCACGGTCTGTTCGAAGACTGAGGAAATAGCACGAAAAAAAATAGCTAGGTGTTTTCCTCTCTGTACATAAGTACGTATCCCAGCATCACTGCTCCCAGCACCTGGGAACCTCTGGGGAATTTATCCTTGCCAGCCCAGCTGGCATCCCGTTACACCAGAGGCAATCTTGTCAGGATCTCTTGGACTGAGCCCCATGCAACTGAAAAATATTACTTATGTTCTCATACACCCTTATGTTTTCTTATGTTTTTTAGGCAGCAAACTACCTTGTTCAAAGCTACAAAAGAAACTGTAGGAAAATCCCCGAGATGCAGTCTGGTACCAGACTCCATCCTCCTCATCCTTTTTGAAAGCCCCAAATATCTGTCACAAGATAAACAGCAATGTTTCCACTGCCAATTTATAAATAACGTATTTTGAACTCCCAGGTACAAGGTCTAACTCTGCAAAGGGAGAGGGAGCCCAGCCCCCTTCCCTGCACGGCTACTAACTGCTCACGGTTTTGGACATGGAACTCGCTGGAATGTTCTTTCTCCATGCTAACAGGTGAATAACAACATTTACCTACCTCTCAAGCACGGCAACAGAGTCAAGACAGGATTTATTAAGCATTTCGAAGTCCTTGGAGAACAGGAACTGCAGAACTACAGGCTGATGCGGTATCCGGCAGAACATTTCTTTTTTTTAGGATAACAAACAAGTTGCTCAGTCTTATGGCAACATTAAGAACTCAGCTGAGATGCTGAAAGCATGAAATCCAGCACATTTCTCTCCTAACAAAAGTCCCTTCGTCAAAGGATCATAAAAGGATGAATCGCTTTAACCAGTCTGTGTGATAAGACAACTGTTATGGGCTGTGAGCTTAACTCGGAATTTCCTCGGATTTGTGGGTTTAAGTTGGAACTGGGAACGCTTTTGAATGTGTTTGTGCAGAAACGTGTGCATACTGGAGAGAAAAAGAAAATTCAGTGGGAGCTGCCAGTATCTGGCTGACAACCCAGCACACGGGGTGTGTTGGAACTGATTCACAGTCTTGTGCAATACATTTGTTTTGGGTTAAAAGAGGGCAGAAAAGATGAACTCCACTGAGACTGTGTTACGTGAGTCCACGGACAAGGGCTTGACTTTTGATGTACATATATTTGGCAGTCAGCACTGCAGATTTGTTTCCAGGGTGTCATTTGAGGTTTGCTCTGATATACCCCGCCGGATACCCAGTGGGGTTAATTTGCTTGGGGCTTGCTCTTTCCAGCTGCCTTCTTTAACTTTATTAACTCCTCAGGAGAGATTTCCTAAAGGCAACTCATTCCTACATTACACTGGGCTCCAACATTTCGGCTGTTCATGCCTCCACTGCTCCCTCTTAGACCTTGCCTGACCAAGCAAATAAACAGGAGGCTTAAATATGTTCTTATGTATGCACATGCCAAAAAAAATACACATTAAATCACCCCAGGCCGCACCGCCCTGCTCCTGGAGGGCTGCAGACCCTCTTGAGGGACTGTGAGCTTTCCTTTGCCGAAGGTCCCTTGATTGCTGCAGTGTGTTCACCCTCGAGGAGAGGTTACAAGTATTACGTGTTACTCTAGACATGCTTCAAATGATGTAAGGCAGAAAGGTTTAATCTGTGTCAGGTAAGGATCTGACTCCAGAATATAACCTGGCAGGGCATTTGAAACCAGTCTCAGATCTGATTTCAGTTCTTCATCTGAATTTTTTAGCCCTTTGTCTCACTGAATTATTTTATGATTTCCATCTATAGCTTGTTATTAAATCAGTGAGTTCAAAATCTGCTTGTATTACACGCTTGATGAATGCTTCTCGTAAAGTTACATTTACAGTTGTGTAGCGTGTAAGAAATCAGTTTTTCTCACTTAGCGTGCGATTCCAGTACGAGGCAGTCGGGCACACAACATCCGTCAAAAAAACGCCTTTGATCTCTGCTGGCTGAATCAATGATATCAGCCTTAAGGGACTAGAAGGATCCTCTACCAACAGAGAGACTCTCAGAGTCACGAAATCTTTGTAAATAAAAGCTAAGCACTGTCTGGTGACGACACGGTCTGTTCTTGCCTTAGCCCCGGCACAAGTACTGCACGGAAATGTCACTGGTGCATGACAGTGATTCTGTGGCTTTCCCACTGGAGACAGCGTGGCCAGGGCTGCCCTGACCACAGCAGTCGCTACGAATTCCCTCAGGTTAAAAGGACGACGTCTCATAATCTGATGTGGCCGTCTGTGCTACACAAAGCCTTTCCTCTTACTCACAACAAGAGATCACGGGCCGTGGGGTGAGAGAGGAGCGAAGGCAAACTTGAACTACCGAACCCCAAGCTGCGGGAAAGACAAGCTGTTTTCCTCTCTTTTTCCCCGGCGTGGGCTGCCGTGAATCGTTTCGTCGGGCAGCGTGGCTGGGCACGGGGCCTGCCCGGGTGGGAAGCCCCTCCCTGGGAGGTTAGCATGCCGTGGCCGGACCCGGCGCGGCCCACGAGAGATGGGGCAGGCAGCAGGAAGGATGGCGACGGGGAGGAGGGCGGAGGGGTTCGCCTCCACAGCACGTGGCAAGAACCCGCTCGAGTGGCGGGAGAACAAAACGTGACCTTACAGCTAACGCCTGCAGCACAACGCACCGGCAGTTCAAGTGCTCCGGTGAGCTAGGCTCGGGTCCCGCACTCCCCGCTCTCAGGTACCGCCCTTCTTTTAACGTAGCTTAAGAATATTCAAGAGCACGTACACTAAATAATTTTCTACAGACTTGGCAGGTGCAATTTTTTTAACCAGCCTCTTTAGGGTCTGCTGTTCAAGTGCAAAAGTAACCATTCCTGACCAGCTCCTCTGACCCTTCTAACAGCAATTGTCCGTATTTCGGTAACCCTTTTCACAGGGGCACGTCGCCACTCGGTCCACGAGTGAAGGTGAAGGCCACCCCTGCTTACCAGGTCACGATGCTCAGCAGAGGAAATGTGCCTGAGCTGATCCCAGTTAGACAGAGACAGATCTAAAATTTGAGCAGATCTTATCTCTGTGAAGCTTCCTCGTTCTCCCCAGTCACCGACTGAGAGCGAGCGAGCATTTATTCAATGGAAAAAGGGATTCATTTATCTTGATTGGCCTTTCCCTCCGACCATACACATTGTGTAACATCAGGGTACACTTATTCCGCATCAGTAACTCTCAGCCCCGCTGCAGTCTAAGTGCTCTCCCATTCAATTATTCAGGATGTCAGGACGGGCAACCAGCTTAAAAAGAAAACTCAGAATGATCTAAAAAGAAATTAATGTTTTTTTCTTATAAGAAAAACAGGAACCTTGATGCTATTTTTATTTAGAAAGATTTAATTCTGGCAATACTAGCTCAGTTGTTTCACTAGACAGAAGTCTATAAAAGAAATCAGTGTCATCAACATATAGGCTAATGCTGATTTTTTTCGTTAGAAATCAGTCCCGCTTGCTGTAACTGAGGTTAAAAACAGAAGTGTGAACCACACGTTATTTTAATGTGTGAGAACGGAAGCGAAGGATGGGCTGGAACAATAAATGAGCTGCTTGCTTAAAAAATTAACAGGGGAGGGAGATCGGTGTCTTCATCTCCTGGTCACATAATCTGGTGGTTCTTTTAAACAAATTAAAGCAGACTGCTTTCTTTCTGTGCGTTCGAGTAAAACAGAGTTTTCAGCCAGCAGCTATTCAATTTTCCTGGCTAGTTTTTGGATGCCGGCCATGTGTGATTAGTGACCTATTTTCCCTGCAATGAGATCAGCTATGTTTGTAGGACCCTGAATCAGCAGATTTGTCCTTATTCCTGGCTCTGCCTGCCAGAGCGCCGAGCCAGGCCCATTCTCCGAGCGTGCTGCCCTGCCGCCTCCGCATAGATCCGTAGGGAACTGCGCGCAGCCATAAAGGAGCTGTGCTGGTATCTGCCGGGCCAGGACCGTGAGGATCCATGGCGTACAAGCTGCTGATGCTGCTGAACTTGACATTTTCTTTGTCTAACCGAAAGGGCCTAGGAATAGAAGAAACCTGTGCTGTTTGGGGGAATTATAATCCTCCCTGGATTAATGATGTTAGAAAAAACAGAAGGGGCAGAAGCAGCAGTCAGAGAAGGGTCCTGGGGCTTTAGCTTTAGACTTGCAGCGGTCCTGGTCCCAAACACCCGCGGCAGACTCTTGTCTCTGGGAAAGATGCACCATATCCCACAGTTTGCCAGTACTGCATTAATTATCATTTCCTACTGCAACTTTGAGGTCACCTCCAAAGTCCGCTGCTGCTGTTTGCCACCAAAGCCCAGCGCAGCGTCTGTGCAAGTTTGCTGGCGCTACTTGGACTGACCCGTACGGGGCTGATGGAAGCCTCATAGGAGAATTTAGGCTGGAAGGGACCCTGCGGAGGTCATCAAGTCCAACTCCCTGCTCAGAGCAGGGACAGCTGAGGTTGGATTGCTTGGGGACCTCTCAGCTGAGTTTTGGTGACTCAGCATAAAGTACACCATGTCCAGCATCTGTTCTTCTGCAATGAACTCTGGATTAGTATATTTAAAGATGGATTTGAAAGAAACCATTATACATATAGGGCTGCAATGGAGACCAGTTCCTTTTCACTTAGCCCCGCGACTGCCGGTGCCAGCAGCACAGGCGCTCAGCTATCAGGGAGGAGAGGAGCTGACGGCAAACAGGCGGCGGTCAAAACCTATCCCCAGTGAGCAGCCAAGATCAAGGGAAGAGAAGGAAATAAAGACAGACAGATTTCCCTCCTAGCAGCCAGGAAAAGGAAAAAGATCAGCAGTGGCTCCCATCTTGCCTTCACTTACCTCTTCTCTTGTGGCTGTTGGCAAAAAGAGATGCTTCATCGGGATTAGAGCACTGCTTCTCCTCTTCACTTTAACCCAGTGGACCGCCTCCGGGATGAAGTGATGTAAGAAGCGCTGAATTTGGTCTCGTGATCTCCAGTGAAAAGTATTGCTGTGCATCACCTGAAATGTCCTCACAGTGCTCGTAGGGACTGCATCATCACCAGCAACGTTGGGATTTCGCCCCGCGTGGCTGTGTGACGAGGGCCTTCCTGGTGATGGAGCCTCCATCCAGACCTTTGAGGAGAAAATAACTGAATCCGTTGGCAGAGCTCAAAACCATCTCTGGTGAGTGTTGTGTACCTGACTGCCACTTACTGGAGTCCCGTGGCGAGTAAAAACCACCGACTTCTGTAAATTTCACCCCAAAATACATATCATTTTGTGACAATCATCTGTCTGGCACATGGTCTTCTTTCATTCTCCTCTGGAGCTCAGACTACCGCACTTGCCTGGTAACCTTTCTTCTCCACCACCACCCCTGTGTGATCCTGAGAGGCCATTAAAAAGCCAAAGGTAGGAGTGTGAAACGGAGAGGGCTGACGCCTCTGCCAGTACGACTTCATGGACGCCAGCAGCCTAGGGAGCTGAGCGATGCTGGGGAAGATTTTAAGTTCGAGCGGTGTCCCCTCGGTGCCATAGACACGCTCTTTTTGCACTCACGGTGAGCGACAGGTTGAAATGCCTGCCCTCGGGCGTGTGACAACAGCATGGGATACTCTGCAAAGCCAGGCTCCTTCCGAAACAAGAGGAACGATTTCACTAAGTTAAAATCTCCGAGGACTCGTTTAGGCAGAAGCGGTAGCGAGAATGACAAAAGCCATTACGCAGGAGACGTGCTGGGGACAGTAAATCCAGCCAGAGCCGGGCCGGCGGTGGCTACAGCGCGGGGCAAAGCGTTTGGGGTCTCCTGTGCCAGGTCACCTTCCTGCTGCCGCAGGCCTCGAGGGATGTCCTTGCGCCCCTGCACGCATCGTACCAACAGCTTTGCAGGGAGAGCTGTGCTCGGGCTTTCCTTCTGGGCAGAGAGCATCCCTGCCTTTCAGCCATTTCTTTGGCGTTTGCTGCCTCCAACAGGCTTCCTGGGAAACGTGCCTCCGCCATCAGTGGCCGAAGACCCGCCACAAGAAGAGCAGCGGCCTTTGGTACTCACGGGGGGGGGGCGCGGGGGGGGCAGAACGGTCCCGAGAA
>JAVKLA010000062.1:1616945-1636351 GCA_034782735.1 Sagittarius serpentarius | reverse complement strand
CCCCCCCCCCCCCCCCCCAGCCCTCACCGAGGGTGCCGACATCATCCCCGATGGCTTCCACCACGAAGTCGGCCGACTTGCCCACGACTCCCCCCTCCAGGCCGGGCCCCCAGGCCCGCACCTTCTGGCTGCCGCTCTCGGGGGACACCTTCACCTCGAAGGGGCTGGGGGGGGGTTGGTGGGGGGTCAGGGCAGGGCCCTGCTGTGGGCACGGCCCCCCCCCCAGAACGGTCCCGAGAAACAAGCAGCAGATCCGCAGAGAAGTCAGCTAGAAATCGGCACAACTCCAGACTGAGAACTCTCGCTCTTCATAGCTGTTTAACGAAACCACCGTTTCACGGTTTACGAATAACAACAGTCCTATTTAAAAAAAAATACAAAAACCAATTCCTTTTTGGAAAACAAAACAAGCCGACGCTTGCATTCCTCCAAGGTCATTCTTGGAGGTTTTGTCTCCGTGAAGGGGCAGAGAACATAGGAGGAGATTGCTGTGGGCCACCTCTCAAGGCAAACCTTCAGGCGCTACCTAAGCCGTCTCCGTATTGTTACACACCTGCTAGCACAGGACCTTTGAACCCCAAGTGCAAAGCCTTGGACGTAAGGTTCACTAGGACTAACGAAACCTGAGCTTAAGTCCAAACTTTCAAGAAAGGTCAACCAGACTGCTGGGTGCTAGAAAAATATGAGAGTGCTGCCTGACTCGGAGAAGTGCAACTGCCAAACACAAGCTCAAGCATGACTGGGTTAACACACGTGCGTGTGCTTGCACACGTGCACACACACGTGTGAAAGGGGTGGGTGGGGGGCCACACACGGGACAGAGGCAAAGACTCTGGGCAGGGACATGCAATACCCATCATTTTCCTTGCAAGAGACAAAGCAAAGAGATAAAATTAAAGGGGATTTCTCAGAAGTGGAATATGAGCACCAGTACGGAGCGGTCCCTGGACGGATGAGGCCAGCTGCGAGCCTCCGCCTGAACCGCAGCCATCCCTGCCTCCCAGCAGCACAGCTCCCTGGCCCGCCACATCCGCCAGTCACCGCAATGATTTTCTTTCCGGAAAGGTGTTACGTGAAGAAAAACAAAATCAGCAAGGGAATCTGAAAGGACTTCTTCATTTCTGCATTTAACTCTGATTTTTCCGTTGTATAAGCAAACTTGAACCTGGGGAGACGTGCTGATCTCAGTATTAAGGTGCCTGAGAGCTGTGTGTTTATACAGAACTGTATTTAGATTAAAACTTTATGACCTCTTAACATACACTAGTCTAAAAATAACGTTAAGCACGTTTTTTATCACAGTTAAAGCTATTGCAACAAGCTCTTTACCATCCAACATCACACCCAGCTGTTATGTTGCATAGTAACAATATTCAGCAAAAACAAAGAACACTTTTGGTCAAATGAGATGGGGAATGAAGATTTGATAGTAGCCCCAAAAGCTCCATGAAGTGCTTGAAGGAGGATACGCCGCTGATGCTGTGGTATTTACCCTGCTGAGGGAGACAGAGGAGAGAGGCAGGTGCAAACCAGAGACCAAGCCCAGTGCCCTGACACCCAGTCAGGGAATGGGAAGGGGTGGGAACACACTTTCCTGGGGATCAGCAAACATTTTTTTGGTCCCTGGTGCCAGGGAAAGACACCGCAAGGCTGCACCCTGGTCCAGTCTACTCCACTCAGCCGACGCAGCGAGGTAGAGGCAAGCCCAGTACGTGCCCTCCAGGCTGGCTGTGCTCTGGTCCCTCTTGCTGGGAGCCGGGAGCCGGCGGAGGAGCCCTTATTTCAGGCTACCGCGTGGCGGGAATATGCGGGAGAAGAGCAGAAGGAAGAGGAGCTGGTTCTGCCTACGTGAGCACATCTTCATGCAACTGAAGCAGCATGAAATTACATCAGTGCAATGAAGAATCAGTCCCCGGACACAAAAGCGTCGCACCCTGGGAAACAGCCTGTCTGCGACCAGCCCTGATGGCTGGCCTGGGTTTTCAGCGTGGCCCAGCTCACGGCCCTGAGTCTGGTCACCTCCAAACTTCCAAACTCGGTTTCTCCTGTGTGGAAAAAGGGGTTAACTCAGAGGTCAGACACTCCAACGTACCTCCAGTGATATGAACTTCAGCATCTGATCTACTTATCTGAAACCCGACCATCACTTCCCTTCGGTTAACAGGAGCAGAAAAACACTGTTCCTCACGTCTTTCTGTTCAGCTTAGAGGTGACAGCACACGCAACTGGCACTTTGTCAGTCAGGCGATAAAAATAAGGAGTTTATAAAGAAAATGCTGACACAAACGCTGGCATCCCTATAACGCGGGTGAAGATCGTGAGCTGTTACTGTGGTTGAGCCCCCCCGGGTGAAGGCACGCTGCTTATGCCCACATGTGGGGCCCAGCAGTGCTATCTTTGTGCTACTACCAGCTTTGGAAAGGCTGCTGACAATACATTTCATCTTAGCCGATCCTAAGTTAGAAGGTAAATGGAAGCAGGTAGCTAAAGGCTTGTGAGAACGGAGGCTTAATTACTCCTCATCGCTGCCAAGGCAAAACTCCCGACATTAAGTCAGAGGTGGTTTTATACCTTTGCCGCGTTTCTGAACGTCACTGGTGCCACTCACAGTCCTCAAATAAGCGTTTAGAAACCAGCAGGTGAAAGTCAAATAGCGTCCTCCGGGCGGGTGAGGAATCCTCTCTGCCTTCCATGAACACTGAGCTAAAATGCGATCATCGGGGCACGCTTCTTGGCACCCACCCTGGAGTGCTCCTGGGGGAGGTCCTGATTTTCCCCACCTGCCTGCTGCAGAAGAGCAGCTACCAGCATTACAATGCCTAAGTTTTGATGGCAATAAATATTACTCAGTCGGTTACAGATGTAGCTGCTGTTCTGTTCAGCTGGTACCAGGCTGCGTCGTGTCCCTCCCTGCGGCAGCGCACCCAGCGTAGCACCATGTTCGCTATAGGAAAAGCAAACCCCTGCCCACAGGGGAGTGGTCACTGCCGCCTCTGCCCCACCACGGCATAGAGGAGGGCTGCCGGAGGAAGAAACAGCCAAAGCAGGCGCACGCAGAGAATTTGCTTCAGTCCTTCAGCCCAGAATTTGCTCCATCCTTCCCTCAGCATCTCTTCATCTCAGGTCCGCTTCATTCCCGGCCCTCCAACTTGCTCCTCTTCTCCCTCAGTTTTCTTTCTGTATTGCGCGTCTCTACCTTCACCTTCCCAGAAAAAGCTGAGGAGATAACCTAGCCTTTGCCGCAGTCCGACGACCCGCTTCACTTGGCTGTGCCTCCCCAGCCCTGCGTATGGCTGCGGGACAGGAGCTGTCTGCTGGGCTCTGCTTTTACAGCGGGCGGCATGCCCAGCTGCTCCCATTGTCACACACACAATAGGCTGTTTACCAGTACCAGGGCTGGATCGGTGGCTTTGGAAACGTCATTCGGGACAGTCAGCTTTTTTTTTTTTTTTTTTTTTTCCCCCTCGCAGTCCGTAGGAATTCCAGCCCACCCATCAAAGATGCACTTTGTGGCGCCGCTTCCCACACCGACCAAAGGTGGTCACCGACTCCTGGGCTGCGTGGCTGGAAGATGTGCTGGAAATTACACGCTCTCTTTGCATCTGGTTTTGTTTTTCCCAAGGAAGAACCCACAGATTTTGGTCATTTCCGTACACATGCAGAGAGGGCAGGACAATTCAACGAAGGGCCTCAAAACCACCCAGAAATAGGAGACGGCTGCTGCCCACTTAGAAGCTATTTCCACTTCTGTCTACAAAGCCTTCGGTGTGGCTTGGTCCCAAGTGCCATCACCTCCCGAGGGCTGAGCGGGAGCCAGGGGAGCGGAGGAGGGTGCTGGGGGTTACGGGCTCCGCCGGCTCGGAGGCCAACGAGAGCAGATCCTGCCCACCTCGCGCACGGGCCGAGGCTCCTGTTTCAGGAGCGGCTGAAGGCAGGTCAGGCCAACTACGGAATTCCTTATGACCTCCATGTAGTAGTCTATTATTTGTTAAGGTTTTCTTCTCTGGGAATTCAGCTTTTGTTTTCCCAAGGAACTGCACGGTACTTTCTCTTCCCTGCCACTTCTGGGAGCAGATAACACCAAATTACCCAAGATTTGTGTAAAACACTACCCTGTGTGATACTTTCTGACAGCTGCTGGAAAGAACAGCCCTGGCTTGTCCTCTGCCAAGGAGCTGGGCTGGGGGGGGAGGACGGAGAAAAGTCTCATTTTCTGTGTGCTGCTGCCGCCTCAGCACCTCCTAACCTGCTCCGCACCTCTCCGTCTCCAACAGACACGAAATGCAACCTCGGTTAGCCCGACGGAGCGAGCTTCCCCCTCCCAAAACGCATCTCCAGCCTTCCCTAAAACAAGCCAAGGAGGGGGTTTGGGGTCTCCTCTGCGCTCCACGCTGGAGGGCTGTGAACCCAAGGCAGGGGACGGACAGGGTAAGGACCCTGCCACGACCCCGAGGGCCTGCCGGCACAGAGAGAGCAGGGAGGGGGAAAGGACCCCGCAGGGGAGGAGAACGGCACCTTCCCCGCGCTGCTGGGGTCACCCCAAAACTAGGGCCTCTCCGTGCTCGCGGTTCCCTCAGGGCCCCTGTGTGCCGGTGGCTCCCAGCCTGCGCCTGGCAAGAGGGTGAGCACCTGCCTCCAGCACCTCGAGGATCACGTGGAAGAGGACGGGGGTGTCCACCCTCCCCCAAACGCCCGGGCTGCTGCCATGCCCACGGCCTTCCTCCACACTCTCTTCTTGCTGCCCATCAGACCCTTCAGGTCTCGGGCACGAGGCGGCTTTCTCACCGCACGCCTGCTTGTCGCAGACGTTTGTAGGGCAGCGCCACGCTGTCCCCTTACGTCCACGACCCACCGTCTCCTGCACCACTGCCCAGTCCCACCCGTGATTCACCGACTTGCTGAACCAGCCGTGCGGGGTCCCAGAATTGGGAAGAAGCTGTCGGACTTGGAAAGCAGGCGTTTTCCTGCCACTGACCGCCCCCCGCCGCCGTCCCGGCTCAGCGGTGCCCGTAGGGCCAGCTGTCCTGTGACCCGGGAGGTCCGCGGGGCGTTAGCAGGTCCCGCGCCCGTACCAGCTTGCCGTCTGCGGGACGGACACCTCCCTGCTGAGAGCCTGAGCTATGCCCATCAGCTCGTTTCACACCAGCCGCAAGCAGCCCCCCCAGGAGCGCAGATCTGCCGTCGCTTGACCTGGTTTCTAACCGCCAATCTGCATCTGAAGCGCTTGGTAGATTTTATTTCCTACGGAAACACCACCAGTTCGACTTTGTAAGCCGGTACATGTCAGTGCAGTACTGTACCTACCCCTTCTGATTAATAGACATTTTCAGAGAGGGGGTGAAGCAAATGAGAACAGTAATTAACTGAGAAACAACTTGAGTTGTTCTCTCAATTCCCTGCGCACCGGGATGAAATTGTGTTCTGGCTTCCTACAAAATTACATGTACCACTTCAAAAGTAAACACTTAATCTAATATTCTAATTGTGTTTTTAGATAAACATCCCAGTTATAAATCATTTTAATGAGTATATAAAAAAGAAGCAAATACCACATTAGCTTTTCATTACCTTTTTAACATCCCCCATGGATAACGCGATTCATTTATGGGTATAACAGCCCCCTCTACTATATGCTGTAGGTACACAGAGGCATGAAATAGGGTAGCTTTGGGGGTGGTTAAGGTGTTTTAGAATAAGAAATGGCTATGACTTGTTGAGGCACTGCTTGTAAAAATAAAGGTTAGGCATTGTAACAAAGACAACTGGGATGGAAACACGGATAATTTGATCCGTTAATTAAAAAGAAGAGTTTTCTTAATTGCTGCCCCCATACAGAAAAGGTTCTTAATCAAAGGAAAAGTGAAGAGTAAAAAACTCTAAGGGAAGTCAACTTTTCTTGACAAGCTGTTAATCTAAAGTCTCTCCTGTTACAGTCACGTAATCAAATACATCCAAAAAAATCACAGTTAAGGCAAACGAAGCATCCCAGTGGGTGGCAGCTTCTTAGGCAATAGCTGCCTAAGTTCAACTGCTTTCAGAAGTGTAGCCATATGCTTCCATAAAGAACAGAAACACCTAGGGAAAAATCGTGCTGTTCTGTAACTCAGCAGAATTTCAACATTGACTTCAAATGTGGTCAGGCTTTGGGTGGTGTTTCCAGTCCTCTCTTTTAGGGAAAAGTCCCTCTTTAGAGCATTTGGTTGACAGTAATAGCTTAAAACCACAAAATTTTGGTTATCTGAGCAAAAGCAGTATGAAGCTTCTGTTTCTTTGAAACGATGTAAGCAAATATCCCACGAAGCCTTCCTACAGCAGTACCTCTATTGTTTCTGGTCTTACAAAATTTCTTTGCGTCTTACTCCAAAATTTATGTTGTAATATTTGTACAGGCAATAGGATTTTGCACAGAGCTTTGCAGTAGCTGAATCAAATAACACCCACGGTGAAGAAAATAAACTCTTTCACTGTATCCTAATTTATTATGCTTGACTGAAATGGTTTAGAGCCATCTCTGAGCCACATAGCCAGTAATTCTCTGCTTCACGGACAAGACATATTTTCCTAGACGTAAACTAAATTATTTATATAATGCGTGGAGCATATGAACCATCCATTACCTGATACCTCTGAAACAATAGGATGGAAAGCAGCCAGCATTAATTGATCATCCAACTGTCCAGTTACTCTGTGTGGGCAATTTATGTCAGATGCTATATAATCACACTTTGAAACATTTTCCAGAAATAAATCTTCCCCATAGATGGAGGCGGTTGTCTTTGGAAAAACTATTTAGGCGCAGCGATTTGCCAGCCACAGCACTTGGGCAGGACATGAGCCAAGCTCTCGTCCCCACCGAACAGCAGGGCTGGTGTTACGTACAAACACACCTGACGGAAGGGCTGAGTTAATAGGGCCCTGCCTAATTTTTCTAAGACAGGTTTCTGCGAGGTGTCAGAGGCAGTTTGGCCTGGCTCAGAGGAATCCCTTATTAGCATTACAGCTAGTTTCCAAATCAGCTCTTTGAAAACCGCCTTCGAGGGGGCTTCCCCACTGCTGCTGCAGCTCCTGGCTCGGCAGGCGGGCTGGCTTGCTGGTCTGCTCCCAGGACCTGCTGGTCACCAGCCCAGCCGTGCGGAGCTTGTGCGGCTGAACCAGCCACGCCGGGAGAGGAACAACTCGGGCCCCGGGGCAGAGCTAGCTGGCACCATCCCTGCCGATTTCCCTCCTGGGGGGGGCCCTGCTGCACCCAGCGGTATATGTGCTGCCCTCACGAGCATCCCATTTTAACTTGGCACGAAGCCCAGGTCAAACAAAATAGCAAGGGCAGCGCATCCCTATGCCCCAGCGCAGCCGGGCCCCGGCCCTTACGCGGAGCCATGCTGGCTGGGCCACGGGGCCGTCTCACGTGTGACTGTCACACTGGGCTTCTGGGCAAGACCCAGCAGCACCACAGCATCACCTTCCTATCTTGTGTCAGTGCAGACTATTTCATCCCAGGCAAACATGGTGGTTAATCAATTAATCACATAACAAGTTATTCTGGCCAATGAAAATGTTGAAAAAGTATTCTTCCTTCCTCTGATTAGGCCACCAGTTCTGAGCAGCTTTCTGCTCTATCCGTTTTCTTGTCTCCTTTCAACTATGTGCCCCACGTGAATGTTTGGGAAAGCTTTCCTTCCTACATCTCAACTTTCTACTCCACCAAAGCAAATACATTTGCATCAAAGACAAGCTGCCTCTTAAATCTGCAGCCTTTATCTCTTTTTTTTTTTTTTCATCTCACAAGAATTCTTGCTTTGGAAAAGTCAGCCTTGGAGCATTCTTCAAGCTGCAAGGTGATGAAATGCTTCTGCACAATGCAAACTGGGGCAAGAGATCAACATTGTATGTTTTAATGGACACTTACAGCACATCCACAAAAAGATTCTGTTTTATCTGCTAGGATATTACACATAATATTTTTTTACTGCATATGGAAGAATGCAGAAAAATCTGATTTGTTACAACTGCAGTGTAAGTCTTCAGGTGGCCTCAGCAAGAGTGCCTGTGGGGCATGCAGAAACCCTGTAATACATGAAAAATAATTGCCTTTCTTCATTTTTTACCTTGCTGCTCCGCAAGACCTTGATAACAGGTCACCTTGATAGGCTGAACAATTCACAGCCAAGTCTTTACGATGACAAACTCACTTTTCCACATGTGCTCCTAATCCCAGTTTCCCCAGCAAAGCCAGCCTGGGGGGCAAAGGATCCCGAAGTCAACCTTTCGGGATGCTCCCGTGCCACCTACAAAGGCAGGGCCAGCTGCCGTGCAGGGGCCCTGCTGCTCTGGGAGGGATTGCTTTCATTACTGACGTCTCCCACAGCTGCTCTGTCCCTTCCTTCCATTTGCAAACCAGCCTGTCTTTTCCTCTGTTCCCCCCTCCCCATTTTCCTTGTTTTTCCAAGTCTTTCCGTGACTATGTTTTTCCTTTGTTTCCTCATCTAAACTTCCATTCTGTTCACTTCTTCCTTTATCCTCCTAAAAATCACTCCCCAACATGCACTACTGATCACCAGGAGAGGAGTTGGTGGTGGCAGGACCACCTTGCTGCTCTATGACCTCTCCTCCACTGATTCTTCTTTCCCAAAAAGGTCATTTAGATCCTACAGGAAATGATAATTATGGAGATTATGGGTAAAATCTGACAGTATCCCTTTTTCCTGTACCTTAACTTAGAGGCTTCACCTTAGTAGGGGTTTTGCTAAAGGGCAGGAAAACCTCTAGCTTTTCTAGACTCCCCAAGTAGAAAAGACAAGACTGCGCTACACAAAAATTCCCGTCCTACAGCTCCGATACACGAAAGCCTGACTACGGGTGTCAATAAGAAGTGCCGCTCCAACCCGTACCTGGGGGCTGAAGAGGTCTGCAGTGAACGTGAGACCGCACCTGTCCGCGCAGACTTGTCCGAACACTTGTGTTCCCTCTCTCCCTTGGCACGAGATCAAATGCTCAGACTTCCACACAAATTTACCATGCATGGAGCTCACTCGGGTTGGCAGGCAATATTCTAGAGTTAATTCACTTCCCCTCCTCCTACTATCTCCAAGGCAAACTGTTCGTCAAGTCTTCCAGCGATACCTGAAAACAGTGAAATGCATACGGCGGGTGGCCTGTTACTTTTTAACAGAAGGGATCAAACTCTGGTCTGAATCCTAATGGCAAATCACCGATTCAGTTGTTATTTCCACTCGCTACTGAAATATAAGTGGAGGCTCACGTGGCAACGGTGGAGACGAAGGAAAGCCACCAGCTGAATCCTCTCGGCGTGCAGGAACAAGAACTGCAGCCTGTTTCCCACCGAGCAAACCTGACCAGCAGCTGCCCTGGGACACAGGAGTCCTTCGCAAACGGCAGGCGAAGACCCAGCTCTCCGCTGGGCGCGAGGAAGCTGCCGGCACGAGCCCAGCTTTCCAGCCAGCCCCAGCAATCTGCAAGGCCACGTTCCAAGCGCGCTCTCGCCGGCCCCGGCTCTGAGAGGACAAAGCGCAGAGCTGGTTAAATCGCTTCTACACGGAGGAAATCCTACCCAGTTTCCAAAGCAGCTATCGGGTATGTGCCGGTCCAGATAACCTCTGGGATCTTCTAAGCGACTTGTTCTTGCAAGTGCTGAGAGGGCACAGAGGCTCCAACTGCAAGCCAGGTCCTGTCTGTACCCAAAACCAGATTCTACATTCGAATTGAGCCGCAGACATGGTGAGACCCTTCGGTCTCAGCGAGGAGGTGGGACGTAGGCATCCCTCTGCCATGCCTCCTCCTGGGCACGAAAGGCAGATCGTGCACCTTCCCTCTGCTTCCAGCACTTCTCCTCCTGGCAGGGCCATAGACACAAATCCAGAAGGCTCCCAAAGAAGAAACCGGAGTGCCTGTTCACCATGGCACCAACAAGAAAGAGGAAGAAGAGTTTGCTTTGCTCTTCATCCCTTTGCTCAGGCCTTTCTTTTGATGTCTGCTCACTTGGTCCCAGAGAGCTCCAGAAAGTCACAGAAAGGGGATGCCAAACTACATAACCTATATTTGATCCAAGATTCTTTCTAAATTTTATTTTCTTCACACTCCTTTCTACAGCAGAGGAATTTTCATACTTTAACAGGGCCCCCTTATCTTTGCAGGAGAGCCCAACTAGCTAACTAGCAAAATATAGGGCCATTACAAAACAGGAGAATAACTGCTTGACTGCTTATTGCTATGATAATTTACTCTCTAACTGAAGAGGCATATAGCTGCGAGATGGGAATTTATTTACAGTTCATGCCTGACCTTTTTAATGTCTGGTAAAATCATGTTATGGAACTGTTTGAAAATTTATTGTCCCCATTTAGCAATGCTGACATTTTGTGATTATTGGCTCTGGAAAATCTACTGGCACTGTCAGGCAGAGAAAGTTCAGAAATTGCTTCCAGGGAACAACAAAGCTCTGATTTTCAGTGTTGAACACTAACAGATCCTTTTTATTGCATATTTTTAATATCCGCAAAAAAAAGAAAAACAAGCTGCAAAGCAAAACTGAAAAAGGAAAGGAGAAAAATACCCTTGATTAAATGCAAATCAGGACAGGGCTTCACTCCCAGCTGGCTGAAGGCAATGGCAAAAGGCATCATCACTTCAAAGCAAGGATGATCAGCTCCAGGGACGCTCCCAGACCAGTTCTGTGCCAGTTGGGACTGGCGGCAGGTGGAAAACAGCTCAGAGCCGTCCAGCTGGCAGTGGAGCAGCCCCGCGTGAGCCCCAGCCTCGTGGAGGGGGGGCTGCAAGCGAGGAGCCTCAGCAATTACTGCTTGTGAAGCCTTCCAAGCGCTCGGGCCACACAAGCGGCCCGCACACGCACACGAAGGGGTGAGGACGAACCCATGGGGCTCTTTAAATTGCCAATGGCAAGTTATGCTTTTTGTACGTGGCCCAAGGAAGTGCTCCTCAGCGGGTATCTAGCACACGGTATTGATGAGGTTGGGCCACTGCAGGAGTAAAACCTCTACAAAACTGTCAGTAGGTAGCGGCCTGACACGGTGCTCCGGGTGGTGTTGAGAAAACCTTTGCCAAGATACTTCAGCTGTGTTCACATACAGCAGCGAAACATTACCGCAGAATGACCACTCGCAGTCTGTGTTCGAAGGTGCCATTTTTTTTCCTGACCTCTCATTTCTCAGTTTTGACCTTCCTTTTTCAAACGTTACCAACCTTCCTTCGCAAAATTTTCCTTTCCTCCCTTAAATTTTTCCACCTAATGCTACAAAAAAAGTAGCATTATATTTGTAGAAACCAGTGATTTTTCTTGTACATCCGTAAAAAAATCAGCTGCTCTGTCAAAGTGATATTGATTCATAAAACCTTTTCCATTGGCGAGATGAGGCAGCAGACCTCAGCTCTCGAAATGCACGTGTTCGTGATGCATCAGCGTTTCTGAAGGAATGAGCTATGCAGGCTCACAGCTGCTATGGGCAAACGTGCAGTTAGCTAACCAGTTTACCACTGGAGGACACGGGTTTTCCAATAGGCCTAGCTTGCTATAAAATCTTTAATGAAACCAGATGAAAATTCTTTCAGAACTGCAGCTACAAAGAGAAGCAAGAAACAAAAAGATTTACAGCCTTTCAAAGATCCCCTTTTCAGACCTGGTTTGCTATCACAGTTGCAAACAAAACCACAGGGTACAGCAGAGATCATGGCAGTACGTGACATGAAATATGTAAAACTCTGCAAGGGGAAGTGCTGAAAATGATGCTTTACATTGCTATGACAGTTCTTAAACACTGTTATTTAGAGCTAGCCAAGCGCTGCAGTGATTTCATTGAAGTATAATGATCTTTACAACCGTTCTTTTAAATGTAGTGACTGATCTAACAGAAAGATTGTATGAAGTGTATTGTGTCATTGGAGGCCCAATGGCCTCAACTCCCCTGTGCGTCCAGCCCATTTACAAGCTGCTGTGTTTTAAGTCATGTCTATCTTTCTTCAGGTTTTGAGGAACTCTGAATGACTCTTCAGTTACTTCTAATTTGATGTTGCTACATGGGATAAGATGCTATGAGTCTCCTTTCAGAGAATGCTGCAGTTGGCTGCTGTGATTTTGGCATTTTAATGACATTTTAATACTTCTCATTATGACTCCAGAGCTCATATGGATTAACAGAATTATTTCAGCATTTTAAACAGATAAGCATTCTTTGGTAGCCAAAGACTATGCAGATAGAGCATATGAGCATCTCCTTACAATGCACTCTGTGGTACAATTCCTGCAGAGTCTGTGTCTGGCCCAGGCCTGAGTCCAACTGATGGGAAGGAGAAAATTACCCGAGTGGTGACGGGGTTAGACGTTAGCACATCTCTGCACACACCAGCGCCGGAATTGGGAATTGCCACAGAGATTTCGTTTCTCCCTGGGTGGGGAAGGCAGCAGGCACATCAGCGCGTCTCTGCTTGGTGGCATCACAGCACTTCAGCAAGGGACCAAGAACATGCCCGAGAGCCACGCTTAGGTTCAGTATGTACTAAACAACCCAAAGACCGAGTTCTCACTGTATTGCTGAAATGAAATGTCTAGTTTAATGTGGCTGTAGTCAACCAGCACATTTCATTTCTTCGTGTGTGTTTTTTTTCATTTGGGTCCCTGTTACCCGTCACTGGAGAGATGCTCTGCAGAAGGCAGGTTTGGGAGGATGGTTTTGGCTGCACTAGTGTTACCTTAGCTGTCTGTCACCTCTGAGACAGAAGACTGATAAAAGCGATTGTGCCTAAGTGGGATATGCTGCTACCTCACGCTGGTTCAACTTTTTGAAAGAAAAGAAATACTGAGTACAAAAGCAAATTTAAATTCATTAAAATTGCCCCTACTAGCATGTAACCACCTCAACAGAAAGTACACTGGCAAAAGCTATGAGGTGGAAGCAACCACAACCCCAGCTTCCCATCGCAGTCAATGGCTCAAAGCAGTTGCCCGTGTATGACCAGGAAGGGGTGCTGGGGGTGCCCCTACGCGTCCCAGCTCGCACCAGTGGGCTGGCAGACGTGCCACAGGGTCAGCAGGAGGCCCGAGAAGCTCTGAGATGGCTTAAGGCAACCAACCCATCCGTTCCCGCTCCCATAGGTCCAGCATCACATTCGCCAGCCCTGCGTGGGTGGCTCTGGTGACAGCCACACTCTCATCCCTCTTGACAGGACCTGAAAAATCAGACTCCGCTGAAGTGCACTGCAGGGATGTTTCCGTATCACAGAAGCATCTACAGTCTTCAGCACTGTTTCTGCCTGCCTTCCCCTGATCCAGCGAGGTACTGCAAGGGCTGTTCCCTGAGACCACCAAGCAGATTGTATTTGCCTATAGAAAATAAAAAGGGCAGAGGCTGTACTGTACTGTAACAGCCACAGCGTGACTGAATTAAAATGCAACAGCAGCTAAATAATTATCACTTTACTCCATTAGTCCACATTCATAAAGCAGAGTTATCAGCACTCAGTGACTTCCAACAATTATTTTAAATGTTTTTTAAATGTGGTAATGGGGAAAATTTATAGAGTGTTTCTAAAGCAGCTTGCTTCTGAAGGACTTATTCATCAACTGTTCATTTATCCTTGTATTAACATTTGCAAGTCAGCTTTTAAGGAAATTTTGCATATTTCCACTCATAATAAATAGCATTTTAAAATATGAACTGCTAATGACTAAATGTTGTTTAGAAGGGAGAAGCATTTTGGGTAGTCATTCAAGAAAAATGCCTGTGTCAAAATGGAAAGTGCGCTCCCTTTTTCAGGGAAAATGGAAAAAAGATTTGCCTTTTTAATGCCGGGGTGGATTCAAACACAAGTGGCCATGGGCAAGCAGGCTTCTGTCCATTTAGTTATTCTCAAAACACCAGAACGACAAGAGTTTCTGATCTCTGTATCCAAGCCTTAAGAACTACACTGTGTTATTGCTGCTTTTAAAAACATCCCTTCCACTAGTCTGTCACAAGGTAAGAGTGTGGCAGTGATGACCAGCCCATAGGAGACAGACAGACAGACAGGTTCTCCAGCTCCATGCGTGAACATGGGAAATGAAATAGAGGTCAATGGGAGAGAAAGGTCCGAGGCTGCCTGCAACGCGTTACTTACTGTTGCTGCTCCCGGGGCAAGAAAAGTTGGTGACGGCGTTACGGCTCCTCTCTGCTGACTACCGCGCCGGGGCAGGTGCCGACTGCTCAGGAAGCACTTTGGAGTATGCTCAGTGTCCAGGTACCTGAAAGTGCACGGACCGTGTTATTTGCTGATTCTTTCTGCTGAATATCCCTAATGAACCAGGGAACAGTTTGGAAATGCACGTAAATGAGAACGCATTAGAGTAACAGCAGTTTAGCAGGCAGCACGGGTGGGTGGAAGGCTCGTCCCCAGCCACGCGGGGAGGGTGGAAGCACAGACACTGCAGTACTAAATTTTAACTGAATTCTAAGAGATTTTCTTGACCATTTTTTTCTTCAGAAAAGCCAAAAGGGGGTGATAACTAGCAATTATGTACTGTAAGAGAGCTCAAAATGAATGCACAGAAACAGTCACAGGTCCAGGTGACGAGGCTGATGTTCCCCAGAGCAGCTGGAGGGCAGCTGGTTTAGGCTCCTTCAAGAAAATCTCTTCACACTCCTTCAAGATTATCGTAAGAGAAATTGCAAGATATTTTTTGTTGCACCTTCTGTAAAGTCCCAAGTCAAAGAAATGGCTTAAAACTGCGTGCTTTAAAGAGGCAACGTCGGAGAAATTCACACACTAAGCGGCACCAAAACACTCACGGGGACAGAGGCTTAAGAGAAAGCCTCCGCTGCTGCCTTCCTGTACCCCTGATAAGCCACAGCCTCGGCCCTGCTCTTCCTTCCTGACGCAAGCAGCCTGTAATGCCAGCCTGTGCCCCAAATCAGCAACTGTCAAATAGCTCTACTGCTGCCAAAACCCAGTGTCCCCTTAACTGGGAGGGTCACAGGAAAACTTGCAGAAGGGTCAGAGACAGCTTGCTCCCATAGCAGAGTGCCAACCGCCCGGCAGAAAGGAAACCGTTTCAGGGAAGGTGACAGAGGTGGCCTTTCCTTTCATTTGAAGCCCTCCCAAGAGAACGAGTAATAAACATCTGCTGCTCCCTCATCCCTCTCTCACAGTAAAGAAAACATCACAGGGCAGTTCCCCGTATTGCCTTGCCGCTAACCCGATGCTACCTGTGCTAGACAGCACTAATGATGATTTCTGATGATCCTGAGCACACGGGACAAGCACAGTTACTTAAAAAAAAAATAAAAAAAAAATCACAGGACTCAAACTAATTCAGTATGGTTATTGCTAGATATTAAGCAGCTAATATCAAGCAAAATGCTGTACGTCCACAGGGCCACTGAGAAGCTGTAAACAGGCAGAGCTGAAATTCCAGCTTCACAATCAAGCATGTTGCCACTTCGCAAGGTCCACTCGTTCTCCGCTGCTCGCCACAAAAATTGCTGCTTTTTTCTTAATGACAAGTATGCACAGGCAATTTTTTTCTTCACTCAGTCTATATACTGCACTCCCTTTAATTAACCAGCATGCGGAATGAGGAATACTTGCACTTTGATGAGTACAAAAATCAACAGAAAAGGTACGGGTCAAGCTGACACAAAGGTACGGCTCAGTAGCGTATTTGGACCTGTTGATGTCTGAGGGGACAATTCTGAATCACAGGGTCACAAGGTTCAGTCTGTTACTTTCTCCTCCCTGTCTCAGAAGGGGAGAACTGATGGGGAGTTAGGGATTAAGGGTGGGTGCTCTTTCCAGAGCTGGAGCCCTACCCCACTGGTGAAGGACTCAGACCTCTCTCAACTTTAACAGCCTTCACCCTGCATTTGTTAGCTTTCATCAAACTGCCCTTGAGCAGGTAGAGGGAAACAATAGTCACTCTTCCTTCTTCAACAGAGGACATACAATCACGTTTTAAACGTTGACAGCACTTCATTTGAGCAGCAAAGCTACGACGACTGATTTAACTGACTTCCCCCCCACCTTCAGTATTTTCATTTCTGCCAAAAGTTTTCAAGTTTCTATTTTAAAAGTGATAGAGGAATTTTTCATCTCATTTCTGCACCGAGCAAATACGGTGGTGTTGGTTTGGCAACTTCAAGTCTTGCCTGTTCAGATTTTCTCAAATGCTGGTTTTATTCTACCAGCCAACACATTTCTAGCTGGGTCAATATACATTGCAATATCGCATTACTGTAAGGGGAATGGAAATAATTCAACTACTTTTCATAAAATACAGAATTTATACTTCTGAAAAAAACCACTTTCCTATGAAGCACACTGCAACTGTCCATAAATATAGTAATATGCTCAAACGAGTTTTTCTTCATTCGTGGCAGGATCAGATCTATTCTCCCTCTATTCCTAATGCACCAAAGCTATTGATCAAAAGCTCACAATAAAACGTCCAGGAGAAACTTTGGCTCAGCTACTCCAAAGGTCTGGGTTCCAACGTGGACTAGTGCTTGTGCACTACTAGCGTTATTTATACCGCAATAGAAAACTTCAATTACATTCAGGCATCCTGTTACGCCTGCCGCAGTGCAGAATCCCTATGGCTTTGTCGACACTTGAACAAACATTACCAATAGCTGTTGACTTGATGCAACAGCTCAAGAAGCTTTTAATTGTGGGCTGTGCTCAGCACCTGTTCAGATATAGCAGTTTGGTCCAGGTCCCACTGAAAGCATTTTTGTCACCGTTTTTCAGCAGAGATAAAAGCTGTATTCTCTGGTGATATTTTTCATAGTATCAGTGCTTCATTCTTTCTGCAAAATGCACATCTGAAAATTGATTGCTCCATTATAAAGGATTGGAAAAGTAATGCACAGTGATAAATCATTTATTCACAGCGTAGAAATAATTGTAACAGGCTTAAACTCAGCTAGAGGAACGTGACTAACTTCTGTGCAACTGAAAATTTAGAGGTAAGGTGCTTAGAAGAGTGACTGTTGTAAGAACTTGTCCTATTTTAGGGTAGAAAGTGATATGGATTCGGCCCAGCCTACGCTTCTTTTATCCGACTGTCATCAGCCCCGCATGCAAGCAACACAATGCAATGCCAATGTGGCCCCTGTGTCTGGGCAAGGAGAAAATTAGGGCTAATTATTTCAAATAAGATGCGATAGCGTCCCCGAAGCTAACCCAGTGTGTCCAAACACAGACACAAACAACAGTGTTGGAAACGATGCAACAGCTTGTTTCTGCAAAGAGCCAGCGACTACTGCGGTATTCGTGGAGCATTCACGTTAGCCTATACGCTAGCTACTACTTAAAATACAATTAATGAAGTTTTGTTGCGGAGTAAAGTAGCTGGTGGCTGTGAGGAGCCCTGCCAAAGTGTGGAAATCCCTCCCCCCACACACTTTCTGCTTCAGGAGCCTGGCGTGCCTCAGCCAGCGCCCTCCAGGAGGTACGCTTGGCTCCCCTTCCTTGGTACGGACACACCGGCTGCAGGCAACAGCATCTCTGGGCAGGAAGGTAAAAAATGGAAGGGAACTGCAGCACAGTGCTGCAGATTTATTGGCACTCGGTATAAGTCAGTGACTAACAAAAAGAAATGCCCTGATACAGAACGCTGAACTGTCCTCAAATGTAAGAGCTGGGTGGCTTTTAGTGATGACACAGCAAAAGATAAATACCAAGAATGTGGGGTTTTTTTATGCCCTACCTTTTCATAACTATTTCCAAATTTGTAGTCAAATATTTAATCCTTGACGCAATCTCCCCCACAATTCTAGAGCCTTCTGGTTACGAGCATCGTGTGCAAGCACATGGGTAGGCACCGAATTTGCTGCCAGCTGCTCTGCCAGGCTCCTGGGGCAGACGGTGAGCACGCACTGCAGAGCCGGGGGGAGCGGGGCCCCTGCTCTCATCAGCTAAAGGGCTGCCAATGATACCTCCCGTCCCAGAGATGATGTTCTGTAGATACAAGCCTGTATCTTACTCTGTTATCCATCTCCTATGTATCCCTGTTTTGACCTGTTCTGCTTTCCAGGAGTAATGAATACCCACAGGACAGGAGAGCGAGCACCCCTCTGTCGGTCTGTTCAGAGATGGTTCAAGTCCCAGCTCTGCTATATATCTGGTATTTATTACCTAAAAAAGAGCATTTAAACAAAGCAGAACAGCTCTAATAAGGCACCTTGAGGGAGACTCACCTCCGACTGATCTACAGTCTCACGTTTAGGCTGCTGAAACTTAATTTCCTGATCTGAACCAAGCGAAGAACAAAACCAGACTCCAGCTCTACAAGATGAATGTGATACTCTCACTACTGCCTGCAACCTCTTTTTTGGAAATTAATAGAAATGTGAAGCAATGTGGAGACATTAAACATTACTGTAATGCATGCAAATATATGAACCTACAGAAAATAATTAAGAGTTATATTTCGTTTTCACTCCTGCTCACTGTCTACAACTTCCAATGATTATTCTGGATTTTTAACATGTCCAGCACAAACACTAGGACAGAAAAATATCACATCTGTTCTAGTATTTTAAGTCTTTGTGCAATTAAACATGGGACATTTTTATTTAATTTGTACAATTAATCATTTTCCATGAGAGGAAACAGAAAATACGCTATTTGCAAAAAAAATAAGAAATAAAAATCCTGTTATGAAATGGGGTAAGGGACCCCATGACAATGGTATTCAGCCATTGGCAATACTGGGAAATAACTGGCCTTTCTTTCACTAGCACCTACACCGGGCTGGTAGCCATTCTCCTTGCTCACTTGGGCTTGGGTAGGAAAGGGCTACGTTTCGTTCTCATGTTTTCTCTTGTAGCTGTCAACATTGGTTAACTATTTATGAAGAATATTTTATTTCCACGAGTTTTGGGTTTTGTTTTTGTTTTTTTTTTTTTTGACAAGGCACTAAACCCCAGCCCTTTTTTCTTTGAAGGCTGACATTAAATCAGCAGCAGGATCCTGACTTGGCAGATGCTGCGGTACCTCTTGTCAGTGACATCTGAACGAGAAGCTGGGCCCGGCATTCATAATTCTCTTACACATGCACTTTGATAAATTCCTATCAAGCAGCTCTCTGGATTTTAAAACAATAGTACTCTGAAGTGATTTTGCAATAGCACAGAGCAAAACCCAGCAAGGAAATTGCAGTAGTAACTCCACTAATCAGTATTTCACTTACACTAAAGAAAAAATAGTAAACTTTGATTTTTGTGTGGAAAGTGATTCTTTCAGTTTTGCCATTATTTGATCCTGAACTTAATTCTGAACAGGACAGCCCATTTTCGCTCTTAGCCACATAAAGGGAAACATCGTCAGAAGAGCGCCCGGGGGTGCTGGTGGACACCAGGCCGAGCACGGGCAGCGACGCGCCCTCGCGGCAAAGGCGGCCG